>JANUFV010134776.1:0-14741 GCA_024757865.1 Epizoanthus scotinus | reverse complement strand
CTATTATTATCATTTTTTACATTTTTAAAGACACTTTATTATAACAATTTTTAACAAGAAAAAAAAAAAAGAACATAGTATAGTTTTGTAATTTCCACAGATACTGTATGTATAATATATTGTAAATAAAGAGTTATTATTAGTCTTCTTGTTCTTGGTAATGTCCGGCGTTGTTATTATTGTTATTGAACTTTTGCTACTTCCCAAGCCATTGAAAAATTGAAAATGGCAGGCCTGAGCGCTTTGGTACTCGATCGACGGTGGGTCAGTTCAGAAAGACACGCGAATCCATTGCCATTTTTAAATACACATCTATGCCGAAGTGTTATAACTTGATGTTCAATCCTGGTCTGGACCGGCAAGCAATGTAGATGTCTTAGAAGAAGTGTTATGTGGTCGTACTTAGTGATCTTGTTTCCGTCAGCTCATTCGGTAACTGCAAGCAAGCTAACTCTATACAGAAGGAAATATTCAATTTTGCTACATTTTGTGATGTTTGTCAATTGAAAGTAATGCAAATTTAATTTCACTAAACTGGCACGCATATTAATTATGACAATGGCGTGTTGAACTGTTGTATTTGCAATCCAATTATGACCAGACAGAAAGACAGAACACCTCATTATCCTAACGTATGAAACATTCCCAACAAAACAGAAATACTAAGAAAAGGGCGACTAAACAAACAGACTATTGTCTCAAATTCGGAACAAACACTTAAGGGAAAAAATAATGTGGTCGTACTTAGAAATTCTTGCAAATGATACGATTAGGATAGTGTTGAACAACTTGTGAACGTTGGCACCCGTAAAGTCGTGACATGTATACAACAATAGAACAAGGTGATAATGGCAAGTTTCTTATCTTCTCTGTCACAACCGTTTGCCATTAGTCGAGAGAGCTAAACAAGAACCAATAAGAGTTGCTCCAAGTAATGAGCGCTCCATGTTCCCTTCTGACAGCGTTCATTTTTCTAAACAATTTTAAAGAGAAGATACTGGAAACCGTTGGTCGCTATGGTTACAAAGTAAGGCCCTTCAAGACGATAAAATGAGAAAACCAATTACATGATGCATTGCTCCAAGGTCTAATTATTTTTGTAATATGTTGGACATTGGAATAACTGCAATGGCGCAAAGGTAGTTCGTTTGTTTGTATAGGTACGTATTCATATAAGATCACTGATTATGGCATGCACTCGTTAAGAACTGTTTTCCAAACTTAAAATGCTAAAAGGGCAGGGATGTGGACTGGTGTTACAAACCGTCATTTATCACAAGCGTATTCCAGTGAGTATTGCCAAATATAATCGTAATTCAATTCCATTATGTAAAGCAAAACAGAATGGGAGATTTTCAGCTAAAGTGCTGGATTGTATAGCCTGCCTCAGACGCTAATTTCTCCTTGAAAGGATCTGTTCTCGCAGCAAAGAAAACTTAGCGTCTCGAGTCAGGCTAGCCGGATGGCGCAGATGGAAATGGATTACGTAATGATAAAACTTGAATTCAGTGTCAGGAGTTCAGCACTATAGAGCTTGCCATGATGATAGAATCATTGTGGTTTGCGTTTGTTTACCACGAGTTGTTAGTCATTTATTCCTTCACATCATTCCTTGGGCGATTCCATTCCTTTCTCTCTGAAAACTCAATGTCATTTCTGATCAAATTTACTGAAATGCGATAACCAGCATTGATAATCTAATGACATACGTTTTGTAGTTTAATTTTTGTTATTTCAATTTGAGAGAGATGGAATAATAATAATAATAATTAACATTTATAAAGCGCAAATTACATAAATATATGTTCAGATGCGCTAAAGAATGCATCTACGTAATCTAAACAATGCAACCGGTTACAAATGGCGATTTCAGAACAAATTGTTTCAGCCAGGTTGCTTGTTCGGTAACTGCAAGCTAACTCTAAACAGAAGAAAATATTTAAGTTTTGCTACAAATTAAAGTTGTGATGTCTGTCAACTGAAAATAATGCAAATTTTATTTCACTTAAACTGGCAATGGTGACAATGGCGTGTTGACCTGTTGTATTGCAATCCAATTATGACGAGACAGAAAGACAGAACACCTCATTATCTTAACGTATGAAAAATTCCCAACAAAACAGAAATACTAAGAAAAGGGCGAATAAACAAACAGATTATTGTCTCAAATTCGGAACCGCAAACACTTAAGGGCAAAAATTGTTCATTCAAAATTATATGATAAAAATTGAAGCTGCCGTTCGCTTTCTCGGCTTTTCCGCGGCCGCTTCACAGAAGCCATAGAAAACTGCCATCTTTAACCATACAGGTAAGCGCGTCACACTTACAAAATATACTAAATTGCTTTGCTCGTAAATGAAACTCCTGCAATTCTAGAATCAATTACTTGGGCAAAAAGCAAAACAAAATCGTTTTGCTTCGATATTTAATATTTTTAATTTTCGAACTCAAGAGGAGTATTTATGTTTTTTCACAAAGCAAAGCGATACTTTAAAGTAATCAGCCAGTTGTACAGTAAGGAAAGATAACTGATTGTGTTCAAACCGCCTTCTAGAGTTATGTTCCTTTAGTTCTGGGAGTAATGTTACTTTAAATACCATTTCTAACACTTCCAAGGTTCAGAACTGCAAAGGAAACTAGGATAGGGCAGAGGATATGATAGGACACTGCCTGACAATTCAGATCAGAGTTTCTGTTATTTGCATAGAAATGTTTACAATTTTAAAAACAAACCGGATCCAGCTGCAAGCCAGTTTTAGCAGATAAGATAACGATTTATAATACAAATGGCAATAAATGTATTGGGTAAAGTAACTGTTACAGACACAATACTTTAATATTCATATTAACTTGCAAGTAAAAAATCAAATATTTCTTAAAAGATTATCTTTGCAACATATTACTACACTGAGGGGTACATTGAAACTAAACGGCATAGCAGTTTTCTGACAAAGAAGATATATTCATCTTCCAGATAATATATGAAAACAGAAGTAAAGTAAAATGTTTAACAACAAATGTTTAGATACATCGTCGGATATGAGAAACTTCTAGACTAACTTGGCGCCACGCTTTGCTTAGACTATCAAACATTTCTTAGAATATCATAAAATCCCCCAAATAAGCCAATGGCATTATATTTTTATAAAGCACTTTCTTGGGGCTTATTTGCGGGTGACCGTATTTCGGAGTGGGTTTATTATTGAAGGGGATTCTCTGTCTTTCAAATCAATGTATCTTTTAAAAGTACAGTCGTATACAAAGCCAGCCCATGGGCTTACATTCAGGGTGAGTATACCATTGATTATTTTCGTAATAAGCTTATTTTTGAAGTTTTAAGGTATATCAACTCATCCAACTGTTTCATTATTGTCACTGAATGGGTTGCATCTCGATTTGTTGCGAAAATCATGCAAGTAATAAAACAGAAATGCAGTCACTATAAACAGAAAAGCGGCAACACTCTGCGAGATAAGTATTGGATTACTGGTGGTCAAGAAACGTCCATCTTGCTATTGTCTTGAAAGCTACCCCCCTTCAAGAAAACCTTTATGGATTTTAAAAACGCTATTACTTTGTCATCTTCTAGCTTCACACATCGGCATAACAATGTAAAGTGACAGTTGGCGTCGAGAGTCGTTTTCACGACACAAATTAATCAGTTATATTTCCTCAGTAAACCGAACGACATATGGAGCTGGATGAGTAGCTATTGTTAACACAAATGTTGTGTAGTTTTGATCCTCAACAGATATCACACTAACCATATGCAGTAAAAAGGTCAAGCGAGACTCGCCATTATATTTATACTACAAAGTATCCACCAAACCCTTTAGAGTAGCCATTAATCGCAAATCACTCAAGTAATAAACCATTTAAAATGGTTTCAGATTGATAGGGCACATCCAAACCCATAATAATCAGACAATTCATTATGTCTTTTTCAAAAACTTAGAGCGTGTTCTACTGGGATCAACCGTATCCGCGTATCAGGGTAGAGATTGTGGAAAACCCCTAAGGCTCAAATTTTATTAATATTTGTATTAACTGTATTAACGTTTAATTCTGTTACAATCTTCGAGACAAAACCGACATCGTTAAATTATTGGTGATATATATACTTGAACTTTTATAACACTGTTTCAAACACTAGTCACCGTTTTTCAAAAGAGTTGGAATCACCATCAACAGCTGTCTCGGTAAAGTTTTTACTCTGGTACTTAAAGGGGCTATGTCACGGTAATGCGCATGCTCTCTGTGTAAGCCAGGAACAAACAATTGAACGAAGCCTCTTCAAGCCTTTATAGTCATGAAACACAAGTTGTAAGCTCAACAGGATAACAAGACACGATAAAACAAATGCACATTGTGAAAAACAAAGTATCTAAATACAAGAAATACTATTTTGACAGCGAATGTCTTTATCTCTTTTAATGTCTAGTAGCCTGGACCGAAATTAAATTGAGAGATTGTAATCCGTTTTAATCTGCCCCAGTTTTAACCATCCACGTTCTTTTACGACTTATCATAGTCCTACTTATGTTTTTCTACCACTGTAACCTGTTATTTTTAGATTTCCTTTGATTTGGGGAGAAATTTGTACATCGCAAAAATGCGATTTAAGGCATAAAAATAGCCGTGACACAACCCCTTTAAAGTTTGCTTATCTGCTTTTCTTGAATCCGAAAAACGATTCCATTGTACCAAGGTGCTGCTTTCAGAAAAGGATATCGAACATATCTTAGTTCTGAGACCAATTTTCTAAAACTGCCAAAAAATGTTTAAAAACACTTTAGTCAACAGAAGTGTTTATGCATGTTTTGTTGATATAAAAAAAGCGTATCACTAATTATGGAGAAACGGCCTCATTTATATATTACCTTACATGAATTAAATGTAATATCAGTAAAAAGTTCATTATGCTTTTAAAATATCTAATATGCCGATGAAACATAAATATTTGTGTGAAATTGAAAGAAGGCTCAACACAGGTATTATATTTCCGTCTGAAGTTTGAGTTTAAAAACAAGGATGTAATTTGAGCTCGAATCTTTTCAATACTTTTTTGCATTATCTACCTGATATATTTAGTGATAACTGTGCCATAATGGAACCTGGAAAATTTAAAGTGAATTCAATGTCTAATGTATGTTGATGATTTATTATTGCTTTCTAAAACTGTGTTTATTTTGTTGTTGCTAAAAGCCAGGATTCTTTGTAAACGAAACGATTTCGGAGCCTTCTTCAGCGTGTGATGGCTTACATAAATGCCTTGATCAACAATCTACATTCTTATTCTAGTAAATATAAATATTTGTTGTACTTTTAGATGACCGAACCTATTAGGAAGACGGTCAGTTACTGTTACTTTTAAGTGCTTAAAAGCACTGTCTGAACTCCTGCTGGTTCATTCCATGCGTGCCAGCCGAGCGAGATAGATAGAACAAGGGTCTGAGAGTTCTCTATTGTCTAGAAAACGGCTTCAGTGTTCAACATGGTATGAATATCAGTTTGTTCTTTAAGCTAGTTGATTCTCTTGTATCACCAGTTCTTAGTTATAATTGTTAAGTGTGGGGTGCTTACTTACAAACAAGAAAGCTTTCTTTTTAACGGCCAAAACGTATTGATAAGAATACACAAACATACTTTAGGTCTGTATTCTGAAACAAGTACAGTTGGAGTCAACTCTGATTCAGGATGCATTCCAATGTTACTTCAATATCCCCATTATTTTGACTGAGACGGACCGATACATCCTTATAGAATGTCAATCAAAAACTTGATGTCAGCACTTTGCAAATACCAGTAATGGAAAAAGCGAAAGTTGGTAAATAGCAAAAATTTGGGAGTTTTATCTCAAAAACTGCGACAGTGGCGAAGTTTTTAAAAACAGAAATATTTACAGACAATGTACAGTGCATTTGACTTGGTCGCGCGAACATGCCCACCGTGGTTAAATACTGCATACATTCTCAATAAAAAGGTTTTTGAGATGAATCCCAAATTTTCGCTATTTACCAACTTTCACTTGCTCTTTCAAAGTGCTAATATCAAGTTTTTATCGGATTGACATTCTCCACGTGATAAATACCTCTTATTAGCCTCGTTTGCTCGGTCGTACGGTAAGTTATGGACCGACATTTTTCCTTCTTTTTATGGACCATGAAAAAGAGAAGGAAAAACGAGGATCCATAACTTAACGTACGGACCGGGCCAAGAAGGCTAATAAGATATTTATTATATGGCTCTGTTGATAATTTGGAGCAATTGAGAGTGTAAACACATGAAAACCGCTCGAGAGCGAGAGGTCATTACGGCAACTTATAGACCTTAAACGGATCAATCACAGCGCGCGAAATTTTCCAGCCATATAATAAGGATCTATAATCCATTGCTATATCAAACGCTTTGCAATCTAAAATTAAAATCGATGGCAACGGACCCGATTATCTTGGTTTGCTCATCTCGACAAGTTGGCCAATTTCAACCTATTAACAGCAGCATCCTACGTATGTTCGTTCACAAAATATCTTAAAAACTCATATTTGATAATTGGAATAAAGCACTGAACGTTAGTTGTAAGTGACGATACTCTGCAACAAGATCTTCAACAGAACCCGCAACACGACCTGTAAGTGTGCGTTCATTTCACTACAAAAGGTGTTGCTGTACTCTCTCGTTCGTTAGTAAATTCTTACGACTTAATTTGACTTTCTAAAACATGGCCTCTGACAAGCACAAGAAATGCAACTTGGAAAATGTCCGGGTACCAGTTTACATGGAGAAAGCCTAATAACCATGCTATCCGCAGGCGCAACCGTGTTTCAACCAAAAATGGTTGGCCAAAAGTGTAGTATTGAGACACCTCAGTCAAACCAACCGACACCAGTTTAGGTTGAAATTGTTGATCCCCAAAAGAACACGCTCTTAGTATTTGATACAGACCACGTGCATTTCTTTCCGGTTTCACTGCTAAAGCTGGCCAGGAAAAGAGAAACCATGTTATGGTTGGATTGATCAACGAACATTTGAAATGACATAAAGAGACACAACTTTAGTTCTGACGAAGAACCCGCCACCCAACACCCCCACCCCTCCCCCCAAGGCGAGAAACATAAAGATCCGTTTACACTGGCACTTTTTTACTGCAAATTGTTTACGTGCTTGCTCGTGCTGCAACTCCAAGTTCCGTGTGAAAACCAGCTGTAATTACAGTGCAATTTCGCACCCCATTTGCCATTATTTCGCGGTTTCGCCGCTCATTTTTCCCTGGTTTACTGCATGGTCTGAATAATAATAATATTAGATGTATTATGGTGGCGATTTTTCAGAAAAATGTACTGAAACTATGTTTTCAAGAAATTACTGCAATATCGCATTGAAGCGCTAAAAAACTAGCAATGTAAATCGCGACAAAATTACATAAAACAATTGCCTGTGTGAACAGGCCCTAATGAATAGCTCAGCTAGTTTTATGCCTGTCAGCCCGCTGACAGCTCTTCGTCATGTACTTAGTCATTCATCAACTTCAAAAATCTCGAGCTGATATAAGAGAGAAAGAGGGAGAGCCGCAACTATAAAGCCAGTATCGTCTGCTCAAAATTACCGCGCATGATTGGCTAAAATTGACAGTTTACACTGAAGTGGGTTTGCAGCCTTTGGCTTTGCTGTGCAATTTGATCACAAGCACGCAAAAATTTGCATTGGCGTGTCGTGAAAACGCAGTAAAAATCTTGTTTTACTCTAAACTGGGTTTTACAAAACAAATTTGCAAGCTCTAAGTACAGAGGGAGAGAGTTTCCGTGTCCGATGCCGAGACCAACAAAACAAGTGAGTGACAAAGGTTTGTAAACCAGTTGAAATGACGATGTACTCAACTACACTTTAGGACTATTTTATGTTCTTCAGTTTCCATGCTTCGAGTTATCTCCTGAAATACGACTTGCTGCTCCAGATGAATGGATCATATACATTTACATGGCATTTCAAATATACAAAACTGACTTATATTCAATGAATTTGAGAAGAATATGTAACTTCTTTTTTTGACAGTCGGTTTTATTACGAGTAGCCACTAAATATTCTGATTGCAAACCAAACATCCAAAGTCATCATTGTCACGACAAACAATACAAAAATGTAAACTTCAAACACAGAAGCAATATTAATCTTTGATTTCTCGCCTAAAGTATATTTTAATGCTCTAAACGTTTGTTACTGTAGATTGCTTTTAGAGGACTTCCTTTTACTTGTGTTGTTTTGTCTTCAGTTCGGCGTCACCTCGCCCAAGTCTAGTCAATGACTTTTTTTTTTAATTTAAAGTCCTGAAAAGGAGAATGCTGTCATAAAGTGTCATCACCATCTGCTATTCTGACAATGTGTGATTCAAACCATTAAACTCGAAAATCAACAATGATGTTTCAATTCAAACCTCAACAAACGGTGGAAGTCCAAAATGATTGCAGTGAAACCAGTTGCATCCTCGCAGGGCGCGAGGATGTTTCCAGTAATGAGAAACACAGCTTTTCATTTTTCTCCTCCTTCGTCTTTCGCCCTGCTTTTTTCCCTGCCAGACGGTCTGCCCCTAGGTATCCGATGATCAACCAGTTACTGTGTTTTAATGTGTTAGGTATTGAGAACTGAACATCACCTCGGCGGCGCTTTCAGCTCCTTTTTAATCACTTTTATTAACAAAAAACTATTAAAACTAGCTACAAAACTTATTGCGATTTTGAACGGTCAGTACTACTTTATATTGGAGGTGTTGGGATAAATGAATTCTTCTCATCTTCGTCACTTCGCGACTCCGATTAATACTGTGACGTGTTTGGATATGTGATAACAACTGGTGGGTTCAGTTACGTACGGTATTGTTCAACCAAACTACTATTGTTTGAAAATCTTTGTTAAAAAATCTTCAAGAATCTTGAGTTGAAAAAGTTTCGCTACGTGTCAGGGTTCTTTTTTCAACTCTGTTCTCGGTGTTTGATATTTGATGAAACACTTCTTCTCGTGTTTGATGTATTAATTCAAATACAAGCGATAACAATGTAAAAAACCCTTCAGGGTGAATACTAATTTATCTTTTCTAAAACAGATATTCCTAAAAAATTTCAGTTCTGTTACAAAGATTCGAATTTCAGTCTTGTCCGAGTTTCTCGTTTTTCCCTTCTCTTTTTCATGGCCCGCGAGCTTCGCTCTTGGGCCATAAAAGGAAGGAAAAAACTCGGTCCATAACTTACAGTACGGACCTCGCACTCGGCTAATAAGTGGTATGTATTATGCTGCATTGTATTAACTACCGTTTGCATATATTTATTCTGTATTATATTCAATTTTCCTGTTACACAAATCCGCTAAGATTAGCCTGGCTATTTGCGTGTGCGTGTTTTTAATGTATTTCTGATGTATAGACAAATAGAACAAACTTGAACTTGCACTTGAGCTTGAACCAGCCGATCTGGCTAGTACACGTGCGTATAACGGTGATATTAGAGTCTTTATTGTTGAACAACAGTGTACCTTCCCACTCCCGTGGGAGTGGAAGTAGAAAGATAAAAATACGTAATGTGGTACAAGGGCGAAAACAGCTTCATTTTCCTATGAAGTCATCTGTGCATAATTGGATCACGTAACCTTTCTGTTTTTGATTACTAATTTTGAAGAAGCGCCTGATAAAAGCAACATATTTCTTGTATTCAGGACGTTACTGAGGAGGAGTTCAAGATACCGTAGGTACCTCCGTCGCCTGTAATTCTACTCTTTCTAGTTACTAATGTTCGTAACAAGTTGAGATAATACGATCGACACGTGGTTGATTGTGATCAGTGTGATACGATTATTTCGATTATTTCGTTTGTAAATTGTTGACGTACATGTTGGTTTATATTTAAGAAATAGAAAACATTTTCGTGTTTTCCATCGAGTTATCGTAACACAAATGCAAGTAGCATGAGCTGAAGGTGAGTGTTTCCACAAATAGTGTTTGCGTTCTCTCAAACTTGCACGAATGTTACCGTAACTAAATGGCAAACACGGGAAATGTTTTCTATTTATTCTATAAAATATACGCAGCCATGTTTTCTATCGAGTTATATGGTAAACGGCTTTCAGCCAATCATGCAGAACACGCGTTATATCTAGCTTATATTTTTGTCGCAAATTTAAACAATAATCTTTCATCTATATTTGGTTTGTTACGCACGCGTAGCTGTTCATGTCCAGACAGTCTATTGTTATTGTCCATTAAGTCAAACTAGTCGGTGCACAATGTCATTGTTTATATATAGCTTTCTGGAATATTCCAGTAAACACAAAAACAAATGCCGAGTAGTTGAGTCAGTCGTGGCGCGGTGGTCGGGCGCCGGGGGCCGAAGAATCAAGTGTTTGTGCCGGGTTTTTGTGTCAAAGTTGAACTGTCTGCTTTCCTAGTTCACCCTTAGATTCTTTCACTCGCACACTGTAATATCAATTAGCTAGCTCTTCGTATACTGTCAAAGTCGATTTCTTCCATTCGGAGTCTCGCTAATAGTACAATTCAATCGGTTATCGTTCCGTGGGTGTCGGTAGTTCGTCGCGTCGAAGAGAGCCGAAATTTTACAATTTACAGTGAACGGAAATGACGCGAGAACCGTAGTCAGAAGATCGACAGGCGAGACATTAAAAAAACTTGAATTGAATCTCCAGCCGTCCAGTTTGTCTGATGCGCAGAAAAATAAATAGCTTTATTTCGTAAACAACTCATCTTCTGAACTCCTTGTTCGAATTTTGTAAAGAACATATTATTCTCTTATCCTGACCATTTTGTGTGGTGCGAAGAACAAACGAGCAATTTTTTTGATGAAAGCAAATTCATTTAACCGTTACTTGTGTGGCGTCTTGAACATGTTTAATTAAGATTCGAAGATTTACTAAAATCTTCCTCAAAATCTTGAAAACTATAAAAAAGATCTTTTGAATACGGTTCTGGCGTCACTTCCGTTACTTTCATTCATATGATTCCGTACGTATTACGAGACTGCAATCACAGCAGAACTAAGGCTTGTTTATGCCACCGATGAGATGAATGATTAACTATTGGAAAAAGATGAAAAATTCCAAATATATTTCCAAATGCTATAAAATAATATCATCTCTTTCAATACTGCGCCATATGTTCGGTACAGAGCAACATAAAAAACATATATAATTGTAAGAAATGCTTTTCCGTCCGCTCTGCATGCATCTACTAATGGCTTGTTTACATTTTCAATCCTAAATTCATTTCAAATGCAAGGAGAAATACACAATAGTAAACAAAAAATATATATTCCCACTAGAAAACCAAGTACCAGCAGTTTCTACTGTGTTCTATTTTTTTCTACTGTGTTTTATTTAATTTTTGTTGAAAGTTCTGAATTGTAAACATCACGTAACATAATGGTAAAGAAATAAAACAAGAATTATCAAAAGTTTAGAAATGAAATACTAACAATGAAAACCGGATAAGACGTCGTTGGTTCATTAATTCAAATATTGTACGAATATGAATATAATTGTGTTAACGCTTTTAGTAAAAATGATCCGCCAAATCCGCTGACATTATTAGAAAATCTGCATTACGATCGAACAAGTCTTAAATTGAAAAGCGTCATTGAAAACGTACGTTTAGATTAAGTTGTAGGATATTGTTAGCACATAATCGATAAATACATCATCAGTCTGTTATGAAATTGCCCGCGCCCTTTCTGGCTTAATCACAATGTATTTTCGCAAAGCTACATTACGTGTCTCAGGAGATTTCACGTCGACAAAACGTAACTGATATACAAACTGAAACAGCCGGAATGAAACTGTTTCTTTAATAGTGTGGCGATTGTATCCAACTGTAAGTGTTGATGAAGATACAGACCATAGTTTGACTTTTCTTTTCTATTTATACCGAGTCCTTCGAGCCGGTTGCCTTTGTGTTGTACTGTAGCTTCTAGTTCGTCGTCCAAGTGTTTGTTACTGCGTGTTTCTCTTTGTCTGTTGGTCGAATTCTATGAAAACTTTGATACTGTTTGAAATTTAAGAATTCGGTTTACAAGGGCTACATACACAAATCGGTCCACAGATGATGGAAGTTAGTGTTTTGTCATTATACTTTATACGATAGTACTACAAAGTGATTGTATTTAAAATATACATCAAGGAAAGTTTATAGACAAAGGATTATCCTTCACGACCCAGCCTACCATTTAACATTTTTCATTCTTGATTGATTCTTAGACCCTCATGATGGATTTTAGAGTGAGTACAGTTCAGAGTTATTGAAAACACGGTAAGTACATGTATTAACATAATTTTAGATAGTTTGTAACTCCATTAAAAAAAAACATTAGCTCGCTCGCGACTCTACCTCAGTTCGCTCTTGCTCACTTCTTTCTATCTCACACGTCAAACCAACCCGATCCGTCCCAATCCTTATGTAGCTACTGTACAGTTTCGTGCTCGACACTGGAGCAGCGTATAAAAAATACCGATAAGCGTATTTCACTTGAAGAGTATATTTCAATTGTGATTTTGTCTAATTGTTAGAAAATACTGTAAGACTCTGTAGTATAATTTTGAATAATATCGGGTTTTACATTTGTTCATTTCTATAATTCATATAAAATAATCAACTCTGTTGCGACAGATATATGTGATTACATAAACGATTTATTGCTGGTAGCTGACACATATGAAATATTACATATCAGTTCACAATAATTTCCAACAAATACGTTCACAACTTAGTGGCAACTCAGTTCATTTTTGAAAGGGAATATGCAAGACTCGCAAAAGAAGATTAATTCTAATGGTCCAAGTTATATTTTTATAAAAATATAGTCGCTTTCCATTTTCTTATATTAATCAATAATAATCGGTACTCTAAGCTTGTTTTTTTAACCTCAATTCGATTTTCTCGCGACCAATAACAACGATTTCAACAAACTGAGGACTGCCAGGTTCTTGAAAATTATTATTGCAACATAATTACTAAACGCAAAGACAAAGTTTGCGAAGCTGCCTGTCCTTTTATTATCAAGAAGTCTGCCCAACCTTCGTCAAACAAAGATTGCAAAATAAATTCCCAAATGAATATTTTCATTGGCAGTCGATATTCACACTTCCTTTCAAAGTTACTATTGACGCGAAACTTTAACGCTCTCCGTACAAATTTCTAAATCATCCAATTTATAAAAACTCTTTGCTTTTTTAAAATAAAAATTGTAATCACTTCAATGTGCGCTTTTATTATGTCAACGCAATAATATCCATATTCATAAAGTGCTATTTCCCAAAATAATTTTTAAGAGATTTTAATAAGTGGATCAATATTTCTCTAAATTGAAATGGTTCACTCTCCTTCTTTGAATTATGGTTCGTAAAACACACAGAATTGAAACAACCAGATATCTTAGTAAATAGCCTAGTTCTACGTGGAAAATATTAAATATCTTTAGGTTCAAAATATCTGGGGAAAAAACCTTTTCTTTACGCAGTTAAGAAACTCAAGAAACCCAACTTTCGACTCGGAATACGAACTCTAAAAGCACAAAAGAAAATAAAGAACTATTTTAGACAATATTTTATTTATCTATGTCAGTAGACACTTTTCGCACCTCGACTCACTTTGTCAATCCAGCTATTCACCATTTTTTGTTCTTTGTGGTTTCACTCGAGTACTGAACTAGCCCTTGTTTGATGCGAGTCAAGCTCTAAGGGCTTCATACGAAGTCGTAACAGAAACTGATATACCTTCGAGTCGTAATTGGGCGTAGCCATACAGGCCGTAGGCGTTTCCTGGGACCATAACTCGACGGGGCGTAAACCGAAGAATAGCAGACCTCTTCGCTTTATTTCTCCCTGTAAAGATATCTCATGCCCTGATGCAACGACAATAATAAATCTTGCTACCCTTCGTTCCTAATGTCGGGGTTTTGTGACCAGCCAATGACCAGGGTACTATCACGTGACCGAAATATGAAAGGACCATGGAAACGAGGTTGAATTAGCAATTGCTTTGTCAAAAAAAAGCAAGTTACACAACGAAAACCTTCATTTTTTAAAGTTTCATTCTAGAAAAAACTAATTTTGATGAGCCACTAAAAAATAAGTTGTTAAGTCCTAGGCACAGTTGACAAGTATCCGATGGTTCGGTATTTTCTATGAGCTGTTAGTCCACGAGGCGCTTATATAATAAATTAACAGAAGGTTTTATGAATATGATTTTTATACTTGACTTCTGCGGTTTCTATTAGATTTTCAATCTCTTCTTCTATTATCTCGATAGATAGATAGATATCTTTATTTAACCAGGCCGTAACTCTTTCAGTTGCCAAGTCGAGATGCCGCCATCTTCAAGGTATAATGAAATTATTAGGTGAGTTGATGAACCAATCAACTTTCAGCATTCGCGATATGTCTTATAAAAACAAGACTAGTCTTAGAGTAGCACTGAAAAATGTTCGAAAGATTGGTAATATGCCCCACTTGTCCCCTGCTCTAGTTGCCTCAAAGCTATTACAGACGTCAAGTTCAGTCTAGGATCATTTTAAAAACTGTTTTCCATGTTATATCTAAGGAGGGGAGGGGTATAAGAATGTTGTATCTAAGGAGGGTAGGGGTATAAGAATGTTATATCTAGGGAGGGGAGGGTATAAGAATGTTATATCTAGGGAGGGGAGGGGTATAAGAATGTTATATCTAGGGAAGAGAGAGGTATAAGAATGTTA
>JANUFV010134665.1:0-14742 GCA_024757865.1 Epizoanthus scotinus | reverse complement strand
CAAAAGGAACCCTACGACAAACGAGAGCTTCGAAATTAGTCTTTTCACTACAAAGTGGTTCAAAAGGAACCCTACGAAAAACGAGAGCTTCGAAATTACTCTTTTCACTACAAAGTGGTTCAAAAGGAACCCTACGACAAACGAGAGCTTCGAAATTACTCTTTTCACTACAAACTGGTTCAAAAGGAACCCTACGAAAAACGAGAATACTTCTTCCAAAACTCCAGTTGAACACTAAAACAACTGGGACTGTACAATTGATTACAAAATACAAAATAGTCTTGAAAACATTATATGACAAACACAGTTGTAAAAGGAATACAATCTTCCTCTGCTGTTGTCAAACATTCACTTTGTAAAAAAGGTACGGAGACCACACAGCTTTCTGGAAGCTACAAAGGAATGAGAAACAAAACAACAACTAATTAAAGATAATATTATAATAATAAATTTAATAGTTTTCCCAAATACTAATAGAACAATAGTCTAAAATTCAGAATACCCGGCTCACCTAATACCCAGCAGGGTTAGGGTTAAGGTTAGGTTAGGGTTAGGGTTAGGGTTAGGGTTAGGTTAGGGTTAGGGTTAGGTTAGTGTTAGGTTAGGGTTAGGGTTAGGTTAGGGTTAGGTTAGGGTTAGGGTAGTCTTACCAACTTCAAGTGGGCCGGGTATTCTGAAGTTGCTCCGAACAATAAAAGTTATCTGTTGTGTTATGGCTCAATTATTAAAACTCTCATGTATACTCCGTCCGTGCCGCTTTGCAGTATAGTCTGATGATGGATAAATATTGCTGATGAAACATGGCTACCTATATGATTGCTTTATGAGTCACATAATGCAACTTTTGTAAATCACATTTATTCCCTTATTTCTGAAATTGTCAGCTGAGCTTGGATTATGTGGTACAGTATAATATGATACGATAAAATTATATGATATGATATGATACAATAGGGTACGGAACAGTATGGTATGGCATGGTATGGTATGATATAGTATAGTGTGGTGTGGTATGGGATGAGATGGGTTGGCACGGCATCACGGTAAGGTAGAGAAGAGTAGGGTATGGTATGGTATGGTATGGTATGGTATGGTACGGTACGGTACGGGATGGTATGGGATGGGATGTTATGGCATGGCATGGTATGGTATGGTATGGTATGGCATGGCATGGTATGGGATTGGGATGTTATGGTATGTTATGGCATGGTTTGGTGTGGCTTGATGTGATGTGATGTGGTGTGGTGTGGTGTGATGTGATGTGGTGTGGTGTGATGTGGTGTGGTGTAGTGTGGTGTGGTGTGGTGTGGTATGGTATGGTATGTACAGTACAGTACCGCACAGTTAGTATGATACTGTATGATATAGTGTGGTTTAGTATAGTATGAAATCACTTTTTAATATTCCTAAATAAGGTAAGTGTTTTAGTACACAATCAACAAAAACTGCTCCTGCATTTGAAACTGGCTCTAACGTAACAATTGCTTTATTCAGGTTTATATGTCCAAGCATAACTGGGGATTACCACACGATATCACATCTGGACCAATAGCCTGGGTAATTGTTATGAATAAATACCCACCACTGGATGCTGGATTTCTAGCAATTTCATTGGTTTGCTACTGGCTAGTTATCAGCTCATATACCTTAGTTTGACCATATATAGAGAAAATAACTGTTTCTAACATACTATACTATTAAATCTTAAAATAAAAGTAAACATCAAATTACTTCTGCTTCAGGCTAAATTCCACTAGGTTTACAAGGAGACGAGGCACAAAAATGTTGTTCCAATCTGACTGTAAACTTGATATAGCTTACAAATACTGCAATGTAGTTATCACAAGTCGACATAGTATACAAAACGTTAAGTCACTGACCTTTTCAGCTAGATAAATACATTGACACTGAATATATTTATTTATCACTCACTCACTCACTCACTTATACTGACATTATTACTTACTTACTTACTTTACTTCGTATACTAATTAAAACGCAATTACAAACACTCTGAATTTCTCTACTTTAACGTTATTGGCATCTTAATTTATCCAATTAAACCTAAATTGTTTTTATAGATCACTCAAATAAAACGTATTATAAACATACCTGGTGTATACTAAACTCTTGTATGAATGAAGTTTTTCACCCGTCTCAAAATTGTTTCAGTAAAGTCTCTAGCTTTCCTCGCCATGTCAGCGGAATACACATCATGAGGAATCTTTGGGAAACAAACTCTGTCTGGATAGCGCATCCGTGTAGAACCACCAACTAGCCTCTCAAGGCTGCAAGCCAGGCCACGTAGCTCGTCGTCCCCCAATCCCATAGCATTCGTTTCGAGATCGTGTACAAAGGTCTTGTTTGCATCCACTGCATACTGAGCTGCCTTTAGAGCCTTCTCTGCAGCCTGAAGCAATATTACGCAATGGATCAGAACATATAAGGGAAGGGATTAATACTGACATGGTTCACGCTGGTAAATGCATCATGGGTATCAGGGCATAAGATAAGACGCCTTTATTTATACAGGGTAATCACTTCAGTCTAGTAAAAGACTGGTATCAACGTGAGCCATGAACTACAATACCAGAGTGAAGGAACTGAGAATTATTGACGATTTATCTAGCTTTCTTCTTTTTTTCTACCTATGTTCGTAAATTTTCATAGAAAAAAAAATATAGGAATATATTTTAAGCTATGAAGGTCACTAGTAAAATTGGTTCTGTGTTCAGACACCTTAATTGCTTGGCTATGGTGCCTCTTTTGAATATGTTAGTGAAAATAATTGCCTTTGCAATCACAACTGATCTCTACCACGCGTTATCGGCAACATTTTAATGAAAAAAACGTACCTTTGCAAACAAAATAACAGGGCTACATTATTTAATAACAGCTATAGCTAACCTGGTGACACTTGAAACACACCCACTCATAAGATGCTGTAATTCCAGTAGAGTCATTCGCTGCTGCACTTAAGTCAGCTTCAGCCTGCCGGAACCATCTCTTTGCTTCACTTGGTTGGGGATTGGGTCTGTGGTAATCATGGTAACTACCAGACGATGATGGGTATGATGACTGGTGACTGTAATAATTATCCCGCTGACCACGATGACCAGAGGCACGCGTGTTCCAGTGAGTGAAGTACGAACTGTAATGGTACGAGTAGTCTGATCTTGCTCTTGAAAAATCAGTTGACGCACATCCTTGTCTTCGGGGTTCACCTCTTTCAAGCCTGGCAATCTCGTTCTGGATGTACTGGAACACCTTTGTGCAGAATTCTTCGTTTCCTGGATTCTTGTCTGGATGCCACATAAGAAATAGTCGTTTAACTATTTTTATTCTCTTATCTTGAGGAAGTTTCCAAGCTTCTTCCAAGATATCACTCACTTCATTCATAGCTTCTTCTAATGATTGTGCTATCCTTCGCACTGGGCCTTCCTCTTGCTGCGCGCCTTTGAACAGCTCCAGCTCCATGCATGGAGCTCCTTTGACGCGATGGAACTTGTAAAGATCTACAGCATCAACTGTAATTGGTGCTCTGTCGTTCCCAACATTGATTCTGTATCTCCTCGTTGCTGAACATGTTCGATCGCTGTCATCTGAAACCTCCTCAACAATTATAGCATAAATGTACGTAGGCTCTCCATCTTCATTCTCCAGACTTGGATCTTCCAGTTCATAGCCTACATAATCCCCGGGTTCGAATACTTCTAAGGCGTTCATCAGAAAATGGTGATCATCAATGTGAATAAACATACCTGGTTCTGGCAGAGTTGGTTGTTGGACTTCGTCAAAAGAGTGATCTTCACGAATGCCTAACTCATCCAGGAATGATCGAATTCCACTGATTGAGCAATTTAGTATCATTGGCAGGTTAACTAGCGAATCACGCAAGTGACAACCTGTGATTGTATTCACAACGTCTGCCACTCTTAAGAGGAGAGCATTGTGTAGAGTTGTCCTTGAGGATTGAATGTAGATGTGCCAAACCTGTATTCCACAATCTTCTGCCTTCTCTGCAAAGCATGAGAGCTCTTTAGTGCTATTTGGAATGACTTCGCCCTTATAGGTAAGGTTAGTGGCCAGGTATTGAACGCAGTAAACACGAATATTGCGAAGTTTCTCCTTCACTGCTGTAACTATGCCATCATTTGTCTTCTGTTTGGCTTTGAAGTCTTCATGGCGTATAAGACGAATGACTCCTTGAGAAAACTGACTGGCAGTCAGTATGTTACTGAGCAACGTGGCTGGCCCGAACTGTTCTAGCGACTCCTTGCTTCTTTCAACAAGACTTTCATTAACAATTGCGGTCAGCATTTGAGGGCGCAGAGATACTGGTAGTTTAAGTACATGTTCCTCAAAGTTTGTGGCTGTTAAACCACACTCTGAAAGATCTACTAGCATGAACCTATCAATTTCACCAACGCGGCCACGAAAACCTGGTGCATCGTCAAACACGACCTCTGTGGACTTCACAATAAAAACAGGTCGTACTTGTCCTCGGTCAACCACTCTCTTTGTGGCAGGTAGGGCAAGAGTGGTGATGTTTAAAGACGGTGGTGTCTCAATCTTCTCAAACAAACCTTTAACAGCCTTATAGCACTTGCGAATCTCGTTGGGTTCCAGATTGGTGCTCGTACTTTCTTTGACATGGTCATAAATCATCTGCAAGACCATAGCGTATTGATCAGAAGTCACGTTTCGGGCAATGCCCAGCCTCAAAAACAGGTCTTCATAATTGCCGAGCACGGAAGGAAGCTTGTACAAGTATGGTTTGATCTCATCTTCAGTTAGGAGCTCAAATACTATCTGCTTGGGAAGCACCAAAGGACCTCCTCTTTCTATAAGTACACATGCTGTATACTTTAGTCGATCAAGCGCACTACTTCTCTGGTGGTTTTGAAGAAATCTGTATATTAGTTCCATGACAATCGATAGCTGCTCCACTATTTTCAAATCTGCTAGTTTGGATAGACTCTTTACTGCCTGGCAATGACAAATATTTTGACAGTGTGAGACGACCATCTCTGGAGTTGGTTCAGGCAAAATGCCCAGTGATGACATAACTGCTGTTGTATAAGCTTCACGTGAGCCAAAGACACCATAATCTTCATGGGAACGAGGACATATCTTTCTTGGATTGGCATTACGGGGCAAAACCTTTGTGCAGCTCCATGCAAGACGTAAGTGATCATTCAGAATGGAACCACTGAACGAAATAAATGGAAGCTGCCCATTAGGAGAAACCCCGTATGGTAGACTTAGCTCCTGAAGCTCGTATCCAACCGTGTCAGGGCTGATGAATGCAATGTCACGAACACTATGAAGGATACCTTCAGTTGCCACTCGATTCCTGCCAAAGAGATGACTCAGCAGTACTGCAGACTTCTTTTGTGTTTTAGAACTTCGAGTTGTGACTGCTTCGTTTGCAACTTCTTTAGCAAAGCCAACAAATTGTTGGGCGTTCACTTCATGGACAAGACCAATTTTCTTCAAGAACTGCAACCATTCCCTTTCTTTGAACGGTGGAGGTGGAAAACATTCGGGTATTTCCTGAAACATGATGGCGAAGACGGCATTTGTTGGATCATAGTAATCACATGCTCTACGTAGCTCTCCTGTCTCAGTAGGAATAAATCGCAAGTTTTTCAGGGCGTTAAGAAGCTTCATGCGATCAGGGTCCTTCTCATGCATGGTCACAAGTTTGTGCTTCCACAAGTACATGAGGTGCTTGATTCTCCCTTCTAGGCTGATGTCTTCAAAATGGAGAAAGATGAAGTCACAGTAGACATCTATTTCCGTTAGGTCGGAACAACCAAGATACTTGTGCAGATTCTTCAGGCTATGGAACGATCTGAGAAACACTGTTCCCGCCTTCTCCCAAACATGCATCTCTTCCTTCGGCACAGTGACTGGAACTACAAAAACTCTTGCATTGTTTATGCAGACAAGTTTCTCTTGAATGGTCAAGAAGAATGGAAGCTGCCGTAGCTGGTTCGCACTTCCACATCGCAGTATGTCTACCACATTGTCAAAGTAGACAAGGATCTTCTCGCAGTCATCTTTTGACACGATGTTTCCAGCAACAGTGGCTTTGATTTTGTCCAGTTGTTCATGAAGGGATACCAAAACAGCTGATGGGTTGTTCAGAGTTGCTACGAGCCATCTCATAGTTTCGAATGCCTTGCAATTTAGTTCCGGTAAACCAAACTTTCTCAATGCGTTTATGGTTTTGTGTAAACATTTTTCATCGTCAATATCAAGGACAGTTTCTGCTCTTTCAATCGGCACAAGCTGGTGTTCAGCAGTACATGAATGTCGGCCAAGTCTTGATGAACCGGGTTTTGGCACTGTTTCTGTCGCAGGAATAAGACACCAGCCATTTAAAGGTTTCACCTTTTCTTTTAACCAATTACGTTTGAAATCATCATTACATGTGTTGCTATCCATTTCTTTAGTTTTAGATTCAAGAAACCGCCAAACATCGTGTATCCACGTCATAGTTGGAAGATGGTTACCTGTTGGCTCCCACGACACGTACTGATCACCTGTACAGAACGTGGTTGGCATCGACTGGGAAAGTAACTCTGCAAAATCTTGAATTCGGAAAGCCTTGAATACCATCACGTCTTTAAGATCAATACGGTGAAACACATTGTAGTACAAATTGCCATGGACAAATTCTGATGTAGAGCCTGGCAGAATGTCGAGATGGGTAGTAAAGAATTTAGGTCTGGATGATTCAAATGCATGAACAGTTTCATCTTGTGTTACCAGCAGCGGGAGGCCCTCTAGCTCTTTCAAGAAGAACTCAGATCTCTTGCAATATTGAAGAAGCAGTTCTAAATTTGAAACTTCTTCAAAAGGTGTTTCTTGAATCTTTTCTGGAAGATTACCAATTTTGCAGAGTGGCTCGGGCAAACAGTACGATTGGAAGAACTTCGTCACTGATGATGGAGAGGTACGCTTGGTATCTACATCTGATTTCTGAAACGCATCGCATAGTGACAGTGGCGCTTCAATCAAGTTGAAATTTACTCGCAAAAGGAGGTACTTCAGCTGACTGATTTTCTTAACTTGATCGTCAATACTCGGCCTAAAGATGGGCGGAATATATGATGCAATATTACTCAGACCTCCAGTTGGAACATCGCTCTTTAAATCATTATAAAATGCTTGGTCAGCTCCTTCACCAGTTGGAGGAAACCAAGTAATTTCTACCTCTTCTACTCCTGGATCCCGACCTTTCTTTCTAGGCTGGCCAACCTTGCAATCACGAACTACTGGTAGAAGTCTCATCTTCTTTCTGTCAAGATAATGATAAACCTCCTTCCCCAGCTTTGTCCAGTAGGGATCCGAAAGATTTATGGGAGGAAATAGCTCTTGGTGCTTCTTCACCAATTTGCATGCTGCTCTACGATTACACTTCAACTTTGTCTTGTTCTCCGCATCCACTGAAAGACCGAGTAGATCAGCAACTTGCGACAAAAGCAAAGCATAGCATGGTGCTACAACTGCCTGGAGCACCACGTTGTTCCATGCTTTACCGAAGTTATCTGTCTTCAGAAGACCTCTTCTTCCTTCGTGGTCGAGTGCAAAATGTCCATTTATGTGGACTGGTAAACCCGTATCATCAGGTAGGGGCAAGAAACAGAATGCTTTCATGTGTTTCTTTGACTCAACTTCTCGGGCATTTCTATTGCCTTCTCTTAGTGTGGCATCATCAGATCGGGTATTCCTTGGTATTTCTTCTCTGAACCTGGCAGCTAACTTCGGATGAGAAGCGGTCATTGTAGCACTGTCTGCTATGGGCTTTTCCGGGGTTTTCCGAAAAACTCCATTTGACGAAGATTCTATGCATGTCGCTACGCCACCTCTTGGAAGCAAAGCTAAATCCCCATTCTGAAACGCCTCGATGACACTTTCTGGAACATCTGCTTCCTGCTCAAAGCCCACTCTCTGGATTACAAACCACTTCTCACAGTTCCCATGGTTGTCACATAACTCAAGGGTATACGACACTTCTTTGACTTCGATGTCCACAAGTTTAATCTTTCCTTCCTGTAGTTGCCTACTTACTTCCTTGATGTAATTTGAGAATTCTTCGCGAATCTTTGCCTCTTTGTCTGTTATGATCGCGTGAACTGTGTACGAGTTACACAGACTTCCACTGTAAGGATCAATCTCACATAAAGTGATCTCTTGCATATTGTTGACAAACAGGAGGACCTCAAACAGTTCAGACTTGAACTCTTTCATCAGCTCATCTACTCCAGCTGGCAACACTGGCGTACTCGAAATCTTTGACTCACTGGCCATTTCAAGAGACCGAAGTGGGAAGCGAAACATTGTCGAATTATCAATGGGAAACCCAAGATCTTCTAAGTAACACGGGAAAACGTCTGTAAAAATACCTCTCAGATGCTGAACGTTGATCTTCATTCCAGGCTCTTCTTTTGTGCTTACAGGAACAAACCTGCGATGAGGATCGAACACGCACAAGACCTCGCCAATCTCAGCACTTTTGGACATGAACGTTGGTGCGTCGGTCAAGTGATACACAGCATTAAACCCTACTCCATATTGGCCAGTCTTGTTAGGGTCATCTCCTTTGCTTCCTTCGCCAAGGTTCTGTATTCCATCCAGGTCAGCTTTCGTAAAGGGCTTGTTGTTGTATACACACAACGCTGGGCCTTGAAGAGGCTTCCAGCTGTCCTCAAACACACGCTTAGTTGGGTGTTGTCGAGGGTCTTTAATAAAGCAAATCTTTGTGGCTTCAGCATCATCAGCATTTTGCAATAGTTCTTTGAGGATTTCTTTTCGAAACGGGTAAGTGGTTAACAGACGCTTGAGGCGGTTGGTCAACTTCTCTTTCTGGCCAAATGGTATTGCTTCACAGTACTTACGCAAGGTTTCTTGACGCTGTGTGTTTACGCCAAGATCTGTGCAAATACTTGGCGGAATATCACCATGGGCGTAAGTCACACCTTCTTCATCTGGCATCCAAAAACAGTCTTTTATGCAAAGTTCCCTCGCATGATGAAGCACTGTGGTTGACGCAGGTAGGTATAATATGCCCAGCTTCTCCAAATCTTTCAATTCTATCCTGGCCTGTGAAATAGATCTTCCAAGTTCCGAGGCTATCTCCAGTGTAAGTCTAAGACTCTTCTCGTCCATGGGACAGTCATCATAGTGAATCTTAAGAGCCTGGAGAGTGGTATGAAAGTCTTGTGCTTCAAATGATTCGCGTACACCACCCATTTTCATCAATTCGCTGAACCTAGCGAGCTCTTGTGGAAGCTGGTACAAGTGCGGTGCACCATCCCACGGGAGTTTGAAGGCCACTTGTTTCGCTTTCATGAAGTGTTCTTTTCCAAGAATAAACGGTTTCCCTTGACACAGAAACTGTTTGATCTCTTCCTTGTGATTTCTGCTCTGTTCTTGAAGGTAGTGATATACTGCATTGCAAATCTGCGATACTGTGTCACGTGTCTGGATCTCCTTTAGATCTAATTCAGTGGTAATGGCTATTTCTAATTGCTTAAAAATATCTGCCAGCACGATTTCTTTGTCTGCAATCTTCAGCAACTTTCTGGTGTTCATTGGAATGAAGCCACATCCTTTATCACGGGACTCGTCCAAAATGAATTGAGTACAGCAGACCTTGAGCTTGGATGTTTGTGGATAAATGTCCTTGGCTGCGGCTAACTTCAATTCAGCACGATCCATTTCATCTCCTTTCCATGTCAAAGGAAAATTGTGTGGCTTAGACATCACTGGTAGAAACTTGATTTCAAGAAGTTTTTCTTGGTAAGACGAAAGCGTCACTTCTGGTTCAAGACCTTGATCATCACTTCCATGCTCTAATCGTTCCAGCTTCTTGTCTATCAATTTAATCAATGCTCTGCTTCTCCGCAGCGCATCCTTTTCTTGCTTGTAACTCAGACTCTCCACGCTTGTGGCCCTTTCAATTACATCATACCACTCAAGATCATTTGACATCATACCAATTTGGCAAAGTTGCACTAACCGACCTTCTACAAGGTAAGTTGAACTCGTTCCATGTGGAAATCGCTCATCTGCTGGTTCGTACAAAGCTGCAACGTCTCCATTAGGATTAACTAGTTCCCCCAGACATTTCAGCTTTTCTCCATTTGGTGTAACAGGAATGCACGCAGTCATTCTGATTAGATCATTCAGTTCTGTGCTGCAATCGTCAATAGCATACAACATCAGAGGATCTCGCAGCTGTGATTCAAGACACTTTATGTTTGGAAAGAAGACATCCTTGAAGAACTTGCTCTTTGTTACTTTTCTTTCAATGATGATGTTTGATGCTACATTGTTCCTCGAAAGTGAATCGATGATTTCCTCTGGTAGTTCAATAACCAAGTTCTCGCCTGATTTACATTGTTTCAAAACTTGAAATGCAATGTCCCCTATCTTAGGGTCGTTCCGAAGCTTGGGATCCATAAATAATATGTGATCTATGTCAACCCATTGCTCTCCATCTGAAAAGAACTGTGGGAGGGACACTACTAGAAACTCATAAAATGGTTGGAGAAGGCACGCACAGTTAGTCTTGATAACATCAATTCTTGGCCAAATCTTGTAAAAGGCCTCCACTGTAGTACAGTCAAAATACAGGACCTTTCTACATTCATCAAGCAGTTTCAAGTAGGCTTTGCATACTGCGTCTTGTAACAGCGCCTTATTCCAATCAGCACCTGTCTGCTGTTTGTCATCCTCTGTTTTTTCTTGAAGGTGTCTCCTGTTTGAAGTGACGGCAAAACCGCCATTGATGTGAACTGGGAGACCACTGTGAACTGGGAGGGGAAGGTAACAGAACACAGCGCCATGAGGATGTTCAGCAGCATCTAAGATAGGACTCGGCGAAAACAGTTCACAACCTTTGGCTTCAAGTGGTAGGGCTATTCCTGCTGTGGGACGTAGACTTTCATTCTTTGATGCTTGTTTCAGCAGTCTGTCGCTACCCACACAAGAGAATACAAGCCATGGCTTACGTTTCGTAGTTTCTTTACATACGCTTTGTGGAAAGAACTGCAGACCTCCATCTTCAAATGTCGAAGCAAGTTCAATAATCATGGAAGACTGAGGCAAGGAATGAGAATTGGCATATGTCACATCTGTCCAATTTAACACTTGTGCTGATGCTTTCAAAAAATTGCATTGTTTTACAAAGTCTTGTTGATCTTGTGGAAGTGCCAATGCAGAAGTTGACAACTGTATTGGAACTTCGAGTTCTCTTAGAACCTTGATTGGCTTCTTTACAACTTGGAACAATTGTACTGGCTGGGATGCATCTTTAGCTTCACGAGGAAGATGATACAAGGTAACTTTCAGTACGTTCTGTGTAAACAAAAGCAGTGATTCAGATCCATGGACAAGAATGTTCAACAATTCCTTCATCTGCTCATCATCATAAGGCAGTTTCTTGATTTCACTGCGAACCGCTTGGGATCGGTTTCTTAGAGGGAAACGAAAGAGAGTTCCATCATAGCACCAGCCATTCGTATCTGGATTTAAGTCACAACCGAAGACACCATTGTAAGGTTTAAACTGGTTGCAGAGTTTCTTCAAAGTACGCTTGAATTTGGGTTTTGTTACATCAAACTTCAGGCCTGGTTTGCTCTTGTCCCTAATGGCTCTTCCAAGATGAGTTGTATGCGGATCAAAAATAACAATGTTATTTCTGCTAATGAAACTCGGCACGTCGGTAAGGTTGTAGACTGCATTGAATCCAAGACCAAATCGTCCAATCTTTTCGGAATCATTCTCTTTCGTAGCCCCATTAAGCTTTGTAATGTTCTCAAAGTCTGCATCGCTAAATGTAGCATCATTGTAAGCCCAGAGAGCAGGACCTTGCCATTCCTGCATTCCTTCATCAATCAAACAGGTTCTTGCATCTTCGTTGGCACGTTCGTCATACAATAACTTCAGTTCTGTGGCACCTGCATCATCCGCATTCTGAATAAGCTCTTTGGGTACGGCAAACCCATCTGTGTAGTCTTCTAGCAATCGGTTAAGTCTCCTTGTCAGCGGCTCCGATTGACCAAAATCCTCTCCAAATCCAAGCTGGTCAGGATCCAGAATACGACTCATAAGAGTTGGCACTCTAAGGCTCTCTGCTGTATTGGAAGGAATGTTTCTGTGCACGTACTGAAGCTTGACGTCATCATCATCCACTTCACTAACATCATAGTCTTGTTTGAGCCATTCTGCATCGCAGTACGTACACTCAGATATCGGGACAAGACACAGGGTGACATCATCTTCAACATCAGTTGGGATCAGAAGTTGGTCATAAATCTGCACATTTAGATTGCAGCCTTCATCGCCCTTCAGCTCATTCAAAATATCAATTGACAGTTGTAAATCACGTTTGATTGTTGTTCTTTCATCATCTTCTGTACTATCATCGTATTTGCCTTTAATCGTGTGTAGAACTTGAACCAAAAGTTGTGAATCTTGCTCCACTTTCATTCCAAAGTTTTGAAAAACATTAGAAAATCGTTTCATGTCACTAGGAAGTGAATGGACATACGGCGACAGATCCGTGAAAGCTTTTTGAGCAATTATTTCACTGGGAGAAGAGAACCCGTCTCCATTCCACACCCACTTGTCGATCCCAGATTTCTTCAGGCTTTCTTTAACAGCATCAACGTTGTTACTGCTCAAATGTTGGTAGATCTCAGTTGTAATTGCCATGTAGCTAGATTTTTCCTCTGGAACGTAGGATGATATAACATTGAGCAGGTTAGTGACTACTTCCTCTAGTGGTGGATTCTCATTCCACCTAAACAACTCAGCAAGTTCATCTGATACCACGCCTTGTACAGCTGACTTAACTGTTCCAACCAAGCTAACTAACTTCTTTGTGCTCAAAATAACATCTTTTGGTCTCTCTAGATGGAACGTTTTTGTAGAATACAGTGAAAGGCTGTTGGGATAATAATCTGGTCTTTCCGTTGCTGTCGTCACCCACTGCATCTCCCATAGTTCTCTTCGCAAAGACATCCCTGAAGACACATGTGCATCAAGTATTGCTGGATTTCTGCTGAGGAAGTCCAAAATGGCTCTTGCCTTGGTTTGGGCTTTGTTTACATCCTCCAATCTTGTAATAACCTCGACGCTTCCAAGAATGTCATCTGCTGCAACTGCTTTCTCACTTTTGAGGCCTAAGATGTGGAGTGTTCCAATTACGGTGTGGTCTCTGTAAAGCTTGGACGGGAAATGTTGTTCTTCACCAAGGAACATCTTCTCAATTGTAGGCAAGTTTGGATCGAACAGTTCCGATGCCCTTGTTCGATTTGAAGCAGTGTCTCTGCTGACAAATGGTAACGATGTAAGACAGTTCATAAACGTAGCATCTTCTAAACAGTACTGGGGCATACGGTGAAGAACATACATCATCAAGTGATCTACATCGTCTTCTGAATACTTGTTGCAGGCTAAATCTGGAAATACAACACATCTAAGTAACTCTGTGGTCTTCAGTTGTTGAACGTCCAAAAGTTGGGCTAATCCTTTACTGTCAGCACTAGTTACGTCAATTAGGAGGGTTGACGAATTGACAGGCAGAGTTTCTATTGGGGACGCGATATGCACATCCTTTGCTGAAACAAAATGCGAAGGTTTTCCGCCACTGCCTGCAAGTGTTTCAAACAAAGGTAGCATTCTTAGAAGCTTCTTCTCGTCGATACTTAGGAAGCTTGCTTGAGATACAAACTTCCTCAATGCGCGCTTCTCTTCATCACTGGAGGTCTCCAACTTGACAACAATGCTTTCCATTTCATTTGCTGACACTACTAAGAGGGCTCTAAGTATGCCAGGGACGGTTGGCTGATTGACGTACTTGAAGCATGCTGGATGACATCTTATAAAGTCAGGAAGTTGCTCGATAACTGTCACTCCAGCAATGCGGAGAATCTGCACCATCACATCATTTAGAGGCATGTCACGGACAACAAGTGATGAAGGTGACTGCAGTTGTGCAAGAACAACAGCATCTCCTGATGTATTGACTTGTATAAGAGGAAGGCGATGAAAGTCATGTAGCTCTGGAAAGTTCTTACCAAGGTACTTCCATACTTCCTGAAGCCAAGTTTCTGGAGGATTCTGCTGTTCCGGCCGCTGGGGATACCAAATCATATGCCCACTGCTATTTTGTTGAGTTGGTGACACTTGAGGAAGCATCCGTTTCACATGATCCCGATTGAGATGACGTAACTGGAGATATTCTAGAGAAAAAATATCAGACCTACATTCATATATCTGCAGATTAACAATTTAGATTTACAACACCAATTTACAATACTGCATAATAAGAAATATCTGTAATAACTGAAAAGAAATGAAAACTATAATATCAATCCTGAAAATCCAGTCTGAAGTTAACTTGATAAGAACCATTACTTATGCTGTTATCAAAGACACACATAATCCAACTCCTAATCGTAATCTTTCGTTAACTTTCTAATTTGTACAAAACGAGCAATCAGATCCATACCTACGGTTCCAGAAGCGCTTTATTGTCACACTACAGACCTCCATCTTGTTGTACAATAATATTAAACTAGGAGTTACCAATGGTAATGAAATGCTGCGATCGAACAGATGGCCACAGTTTACGCATTCTGTAAATAGTACCAGCAATTATGAGGGTTTGTATTTATGCAAAACCCAAGCCAACAGTGTTATTTAGAAATATCTTTGTGC
>JANUFV010134554.1:0-14755 GCA_024757865.1 Epizoanthus scotinus | reverse complement strand
TTTCGTCCAACAAAGTTCCCGGATGACAGTGCAAATTAGTGTTTTAATAGCACATGTGCAATTAAAATTTAATTACATGGTATTAAGGATAAACTTACAGCAAAACAACCAATCACTATCCAGTATTTTTTGTAGATGTGCTATTAGCAAAAAAATAGCACAAGTGCATTTTTCAAATGCTAACAAAGTTGAATGAGCGTTCGCGAGTTCAGTTTGGAGTCTTCAACAAATGTACGAGACCTAAATTATCCTAAAATTACTCAAGGAATTGTGTGACTACTTGCTTATCATACAGAAACAAAACTTGTGAGATATCTACTTGGTTCCTTTCCGATTGACTTCGTGTGGACATTTTCACTGTAGTGGTCTTCGGAGCTTCAGGTTTACGGTCGCGATCGTTTCCCTCGACAGAAGTAAATTACTTCACGGCTACTCGCTGTTGATCTTTTGCCATTTGGACAAAGTATTTGCATTCATTTGCAGAAAGTTGTTCAAACAAATCTGCTCCGAAAGCTTTTTAATATTCGTTCAAACAAAATAGAGCTTTGTTGGCAACTAGTTTCCAGGACCATCGTTGCATTTGCTGTGATCTGATTGGCTGACAGCTTACTCTCTTAGAAATCAGAGCTCAAGTACAAAATCTGCCTCCGGGAATCAGTGCAAGTATATGTAATTGCACGCATGTTTAGTGATTATTTCTACTATTTTGGAGTACAAGCTACATTTGAAAAGTTCACTAGGATATAGATATCAATTTTGACACAAAATTATTTTTTACTCTGTGTTACTTTCACTACTTCTTATTCAATTACTATTTTGTTTACTTTTTCCACGAATAAACACCATTAATTGCATGGTGTACTGGTATTACTACATTGTGCACTTTGCACTGCTACAAGGTACTGTATGTATTACCTGATAATGATAATTTGTGTTGAAAACCTGTTTTTACATCTTATATAAAAAGTTTACCATATTTAACGCTTAATCCAAAATAAGAATTTATAAGACAACAACAATTTATAATTTTTAAATTGTTTTAAAAACCTTAAATTAACAACTAGCTTTATTACTTTTCACATAATTAACAGATCATCGTATACATCACCATGATAAAGCGGGACTGAGAGATGCAAAGGCTTCCCAAAATTCCCGAGGCGTCTCCATCGAATGTGACTCAACGCAAGGTTACAAACAGAAAGCGTAGTTCAATCGCAATCAAAAGTGCTAAGAAGAGCCGAGCATACTTCACTGAGAAGGGAGACCTCCAGACCAGATGCTTAAGTAAAGTAACTCAAAACAAAAACGCAACTATAAACAATGAAGAAACGATTTGTCCTGTGACATTGCACTTACCATTGATAAAGGCTACAGAGAGAGAAACTACAAAGTGCACATCCGAGAAGACGCGCTTTACAATAACTTTCAGGCAAAACGAGATTCCACGTCGTGTACACGAAAACATCATAAAGGAAATTGTTTATATTGATCGGCAACTACGAGAAGATATGTTCTTGCAAGAACTTCGAATTCATCGACGAGCTGCCTACAATAAACTTTCTCGTGAGGAAAAGTTGGCGATACAGTATGAAGGAATCAAAGCTCCCAATGCGCCACTTGCGAAGCCCAGTAGGCCGTTACATGGGAAAGCAAGACTTTCCTATTTTATTACTGTTCCTGGGCTTAATGATGAAGAGAGCAGTCACTATAGTGAAGAGATTCCTTTCGCGCTGGGAATCAACGTAAACCGGTTTTGTAGTCAACGACAACAGATCCAGAAGAAGATGAACAATTTTGGGAAATCTTTACGCAAATGAAGCGAGAACAGTGTAGCATTTCAAATGTTGAGCAAGGTGCTAGAAAGTAACAGAAATTAGTGGGTATTGCTATCATTGTGTGTAAGTGACGTGCAAATTTATATTTCGGTATCACGGGGGCTGGAAGACTGAGACTTGAGATCAACAGACTTAGGTTGCGGGAAATATCCTCGTGGCTTGTCGTTATACCAAACTCTTAATTCTCGTTTCCATACAATCGCCTGCCGGATATTTTTTCCAGATATTTAAGCCATGTACCATAATTTAAAATTATTGGACTCTAAGTCAAAACATAAAGAATTATAAACATGCACCAGTAGCAGCCATAGCAGCAACAACCTTACTACCAACTAAAAGCAGCACCACAATCACCACTACCACCAACATCAGCATCATCATCATCACCACCACCACCACAACCACTACCATCACTATCATCACTACCACCATCATCATCATCATCACTACCACCACCACCACTACCACCACCATCATCACTACCACTACCACTATCACCCACATTACCACTACCACCACCAATATCAACATCAACATCAACATCAGAAACAACAACAGTATATACAGCAACAATTGCAACCGCAAAAGTAACTTTGATTGTTTTATCGACTTTTCTTTTATATTTGTAAGTCCTGTACTTGTCTATCGATATAATGTAATGATATATGAAAACCCCAGCAAGTGGTGATTGTAATAACGTATATATGTAACTATGTATCAACGTATGCCACTGCTCGCAGATCCAAGTATAATAATTAGGCCATGATTAACTATGACAGCCACATATACATCAAGACAATACCAGTAGTAGTGCAAACAATAGAACGACAAGCGCAGATAGGAAGTGTAAACTTGTTGGAGCTATCGAGTTGTATTCCTTTACAGTTTGCAATATTCAGGTTTATCAAAATGGCCGTGAATCAACTCAAAACCCCAACACAAATAAGTCCACACGTATCTTTATTTAAGGCCTCTCGATAATATAATATTTGGAAATCATGGATATTACAATAATGGTCACAATTTTTATATCCATTTCAAATTATTTGTTTGTTGTGTATCATTCTTCAAGCTAATCGAAATCACAGAATGCACATTTTGTTGTTGTTTGTTAAATGATAAGCCTCGCATTTGATCACACAATACTATATTTGAATAAATCATCAGAAATAGAGTACTTTTTAGTTATCAAAGCCCACAAATTGAATTTGTTTGTCTTGCCATTGTAGTTTAAATAACACTAACAACCAGGTTATTGGCCGAACGAACACCTAGTAATTAATTACATGCTTGCTCGTCAAAGCCAAATTTACCATACATTATCAAAGCGCTGAAATCAAGTTTTTAATCGACATTCTCCAGGTGGAAATGGTCTTATTAATAGCATAGATAACTGTGGATATAATTTTAAATCTTCAACATTGCACTCTTTTAGAGAATATTATTTTATAATTACTATACATTATTTGATTATGACGTCAGAGAACGTGATTTTGATGCATCTTTTTATTACTGTAAATTATTTGATTATGACGTCAGAGAACGTGATTTTGATGCATCTTTTTATTACTGTACATTATTTGATTATGACGTCATAGAACGTGATTTTGATGCATCTTTTTATTACTGTAAATTATTTGATAATGACGTCATAAAACGTGATTATTATGCATTTGTTTATTACTGTACATTATTTGATTGTTTTTCAACGTACCAGTCGGTGATAAACATCTTTGGTGTTCATATGTTATATAAAAGTGGTAAAATACACTAAGACTTGTGTTAAGAGCTTTGTGAAGTCATTATGACGTCATAAACAATGGTGTTTAAATTCTGAACTAGTAATTTTGGTATATTTTGACAAAAAATTTAAAAAATCTGCAAAATATAGTCAATTTTACTACATGGATATCTACTTTGCGCCCCTATACAATGGCCAATATCGCTACCACAATATATGTTGTAGTTGCAATAGCAACAGGATATCTACTTAGCGCCTCTATACAATCGCCAACATACGATTGTTTTCCTTGTTTCTCTAAATTTATTTTAAGGAATTAGTCCTATGCGACGTGAAACAACCCTTTAAACAAATTCCATACCTATAAAGACCTAATAAAACTGTTTCAGTAAAGTTGGGGACGCAGTTGTCATAGCAACACATAGGCACACATATAGGTACACATTTTTACCACCGTTAAATACATTTCTACAGTAAAAACTATAAAGATTGCTTCAAACATGCTTTGACGAAGGGCTAACGTTCGAAACGTCAGCTCAAACCTACCACCCTCACGGCGAACAGCATAACATCAACTCCTACAGTTGATTAAATCAATCTTAAGTAGCAAACAAAGATTTTTGAAAAATTACCCATAATGTACTGCTTTCTATAATAACTGAAAAATGTTCAGCAATTAATATAGAGAAGATCAATAGCCTCATTCTGAAATGTAAAAAGTGTAAAAACTATGATTGCATTTCTTGGAAATTTGATGATAACGTAAAATCCTATAAAAAAAACCGTTGATGATTTTCTTAAAATTTTAGAAAAAAGTCGGAAATTTCAGGCATAGAGCACAAACCGTTCAGAGGTTAAGGCTAAAACGTACGAGTAGTTGGAACCCGCCCCCGGTCCAGATAGGATTAATTGATGTCGTCGTTTTGGAACCAATCTACAAGAAGCGCTACTATATATTGTTTTGCGTGGTAGTCTACTTGTCTTCTATTCTTTTTTAGGTCTCAGCTCTCCAGAGCTAGCTTCTTTCTTCTTCGTCTTTGTCGTTTTCACAAGCTTCTCTTTCGTTATTTTTCGCATTCTTTCTCTTCCATTAAGAGGTTGAAATGAAGGGAAATGTTCGCAATAAGATAAATTACCGCTCGCGTGGCTTTGAGAAGAAGGCTTGCACACCAAGTTATTTCTGAGGTTCGATTCTGGCTCCAATCTTAGCATATCTCTTCCACCATCACCGTGTTTAGTCATGTAGAAGTTATGTTCGTCGTTATGAGTTTTTGGTAAAACGATTTGTTTTTCAATCTTTCCTTTTGCCTTTGTAGAGCTGATAGAATGTAGAATAGATTTTCCGAAGCTGTTCTGAATACATGGCAGTTGAACGGTGCTCCGTAACTCTTCAGTCTCATTTGCTATAGGAAGGCTTGTTGAAAGACAGTTGTCTGTATTCCATTTCGTTGTTGTCACTACTTGCGGAAAGGATTTAGTCTTAATACTCGTATTATTCTGATGATTTTTTAATCGAGTGTCATTCGAAGTGTGTTGGGAATTTGCATTTGCTATTAAGTTCGTACACTTGGAGTTTACAATACCTGGCAGCATTTTCCTTTGAGGTAATCCTTAACTAGTCCAATCCTTACATTCGATTAGTTTCTTGTTATGTATGAATTCAAGGCGGAAAATAGGTTTGCTGTAGAAGTTGACATCCCACGTCGAGTTGCTATCGGCAAAGTCTCAAAACTTTCTCCTAAGTGCAGAATACGGTATACCATGAGCGCACTCAATACATGATATTCCAGCATTTTCTGACGTACATCTGTACACCTGTCAGTTAGTACTTGATCGCAATTGGCCAGTTTCAAATTAAGAGCTAAAATCCTGAATGGGAACAAGTAGTTTCAAGAGTTATTTGATATGTTGCCTAATTTTAGGCCAACACATAAAAGTCTATTGAGATAGATATGACATCTGCCAAAGTCACTTCGTTGTAGTTGTGAATTGAACTGGTACAATTTATATATTACACATGTCGACTCTAATTTAGTGTATTTCATTTAATAATAGCAGTCTTATTGCGCAAAGGTTATAGAAGCCGATGTACCAAATTCAACCTAAGTTGGATCTAATGTAGCTTTGATAATTTTTAGACTATTGTTCTTCGGCTTGTATACATAGCAAACTCGTTTTTGACAATCCGACTTTAGTACAAAAATCAAAATAGTGGAAAACGTAACCAAAACATAAACACGAAAAAATGGAATAGAAAACTATCACAAAGCTATTAAATGCGAAAATAGAATGATCAAAGCAACAAACAATGTAGTTTGCAGACAATAAAATTCATATCTTCCTTTGCAATAAACAGAAAAAATAATTTCTTAGGTAAACGTGCAAAGAAATAATCTGAGAACTTACAAGCAATACAAGAAATGGATTTCATTTAATTCATGCAGAAAACTCAAAACATTTACAAGTACTTATTTAAATATGCACCTGCAACTCATTTTTAAAAATAGTTTCTCCTGTATCTTTTAACAAAATCTTGTCCCAAAGCTTCAAAATATATCTTACTATTGTGTTAGTTAAACGAAACCCTTTCAACCTGTTTCTCAAAACCTTTTCGTTAACAGATCAGAGATAATATTTACTTTTGTTCATCTTTATCTTTTCCTAACTGTCGATTATATGTTAAGCTGTCAAATAACTATATTAATGTCTTGCTATTGAAATCTTGATGCAGACGTGCATATGCATATTTTAATAACTACAGAGTGGGTCAGATTGTCACCTGCGTGTCGCGTATTGCAGAGTTCTGCTCTGTCGCAAGAATATTAGTTTGATTGGGAAGACCAAGTGGGGACTCCCGAGCCTCATAATTTTTTATGCACTTTTGTTCTCAGATTTTTACAAGTTTTGGTCAAGTAGTTAAACTCCAATAGTCAAATGTGGGATAAATATAATTATATCGAATGTCAAAGATTAGTGTGAACATATAATTATGCTTAATGATAACTCAAGCTTTGCAAGCGTTATCGAACACAACCGGGCGTTATTGCGCCATAACACATTACGCAATGTCTACGGGGCTAAAGTTTAAAATCTTAATTTTTTTTTTAGATCTCCTTTGAAGTTCCCTGTGCCATGTTGATGAGCCTTAACAGGACAAAACATTTGTCCATGGCTGCCATTTCAAGGATAATTTTCGTCGTTACATTTAATATTGCCTGATTTATTATCTCTGGGCCTCTCTGGTGCTGTGTTCGGCTTTTATGAACTGAGGTTTTAGTTGACTTGGACGAAAGATATTTCACAAGATATTGCTTACATTCATAAAACACAAGGTCAAGAGCAACGCAATTTTGTTTACTGTTGGATAATCCACAACCGAGACTTTAATGCTCCTTCACTTCATCTTCTATTTTCTACATATAGATAGGTTTCCAGAAAATATGTTGCAGGAAGGAATTCTATCTAATATATTGTAGTGTTTACTGTGGATATATTTGGAATTTCGTTATGCGCTGCTTAAGTTCACTCGTAACTTATATCGACCATTTAATTATTTAAGTAAATTGCAAATTATTTATTTATAGTTAACACAGATAAATATAAATTAAATATGCCTTTTAAAACCTTATTACACCTTCCGTTTGGCCACATCATGTCTCATGTTTTTAGTATTTGTTGCCTTGTTTGGCCATCAGGTATCCGGCGTGCATGTAATACACGATTTACATTTCTATGACAGGATTTTCTGCCATGATTCTTGCTATCGGCCGCATTTACAAAACAAAAAATTAGTCTTCGACGAAATTTGGGTGTGGCAATTTATGCTGACTAGAATACGAGACACTTCAAAACTGTGAAATCACTTATCGGGCAGAGAGATTTGTGGCTGGCAACGTGGCTTCGTTTGTACCCAGAAAACGTTTTCGGCGTCTGATGCTCGTCTCATGTTAAGTTTCTAGATTTTTTCTGAGAGAATTTTAGCAAGAATTTCTAACCGTTTCATTATATCTCAAAATACTTACATTTCGAAAAAAGAATATTTTACAATTATAATAATAATAATAATAACAACAACAACAACAACAACAAAGCATGTACTACATACTTCTTCTGCCTTTGAACACTAGAGATCGACCTGAAAAGATTCATTGCCCTGCTAAGATAATGGGCGCTTTCTTACCAACAGAGAAATCCTTACAAAGGAAATAGATTATAAACAAAAGCCTGCCCTCAGTAAAATCAAGACTGGCTACATTTGCCAAGAAATATCAAGAAAAATCCAATCTTCGTCCCACGCACTCGTCGATAAGAGCAGGCTAATGCCGGTGTTGTGGTCTGTCATCTCATCTCTACATAAAGCTTAACCCATCTAGTGTAGGCTGTGCTCCGAGGTCACACATGGGCTGTATAGCGGCTGCCAGAGGCGCCTTGTACATGCTTTCGGTTCGACCGCGTGAGCTGTCTTTCGCAATTCAGCTCAACCGGCTGCAATGATTGACAACAAGCCCCAACCCTACCCCAACCCAACCCAACCCAACCCAAACGAAATTTCCATGTGACAAGTACAAAAATGTGAACTCGTTTTTGAGAGGTAAAGACTGGTTTTCAAACGTTTGGAAGTTTGGAGTATTGATTATTACTAGCACAACATTTCACTTGGTTTGCCTTAGCAGTTTAAAAGTTCCCATTTTATTTCTCTATTTGTTTTTTGTGTGTGTCTTGCATTACCCAGTCGAAATTTTCATCACAGTAACAAAATTCGTCTGTTTTGCGAAATATATGCCGAAATGTTTGGTTTGTCTGACGCTAATTGCATGTACAGGTACATTTCCTCTGACTTGTAGATAGCACATCCACTATGACGGAGGAAGTGTTTCCAACTTAATCTATATCAGATACGTACACCACGGACAAATGTTTTCAATTGGATCAATTTTCAAACAGTCTTAACACCACATTTACCCTACGTGTTCGTTCTCATAAGAACGTTAAATTACCGGACCAGTTGTACGAATATGGAATTTTCTATACGTTCGCATTCTTTGATCGTACATGCATTGAAATTCATAAAGTCATCCATGTACATTGGGCTTCTAATTGGGATATGTTGAACTATCTGAATTTGTTACTCTAATTCAGTAAAAAACAGTCTTTGTCTTTTGATACAAATGACAGGAAAATTCTTGACGAACTTTCGAGGTGAGACTGTCTTTATCATTCACACAAGGTTTTTGATAATGGTCGTCAAATAACATCTCTGTGTTTCTTTTTTTCCTGTGTTTCTGTGCTGTTCGGCTGTCTTCCTCGTTACATTAGTGTTCTCTTGGTATATACTTCATGGTAGAATGCCATGACGTCATCCTATACATCCACCCAACCCCAAGCCTAACATTATAGGACGACTATATGGCATTCTACCATGAAGTATATCCCGTTCTCTTCCACTAATATTATGAATATAATCTCGTCCCCAGGCTACTTGTTACGCTCCCCGTTCACGTACCCCGGTTCTGGCTGGTCACGTGCCTCCCATTTGACGGGAGACTTGATAGTAGAGAGAAGTATCAAAACAGATCTTTGTCGCTATGACAATATTTGACTTTGAGGTGAAAATTACTTTCTGACAGAATGGAATAAAAGTGACAGAGTATTTTCAAATACACATCTCAAAACTAACTTCCTATGCCATAAACCTAACGCTAATGTATTATTTTGAGCCAAGTTGCTTGAAAGCGAGTTAACTTTAACCCAGGGTTAGGCCAAATCTCAGATAAGATCTCTTCATTTACAACACAGAACCCGGTACGTATAGAGTCTTTAATATTGAAACTTTCCTCAGAAACCCCGTTAGGTAAGCCCGTCATGTCAGATGTTTATTATTATCTTTTTCTTTTCGAAGCATGCACGTTATTGACTCAAGTGACATTTCCATGAATGCCAACAAGCTATGAAAGTAAACACTTTAAACTACATACACACAGCTACACAGCTGCATGTGACATTGAATGGCCAAACTGTTCCATGGTTCGTAAACGTGGCCACAATGTCAATGTAATTCTTAGTACAGCTTACCCGATATACAAGGCTCGGGGCTATATAGTATCGTTAGAAGGCACAGCCATGATAATAATCTATGATCGAAGTAATAATACAATATTATATTGCATTATATTATATAGAAACATAGTAATAGTGAGTCATGTTATGAAGGGTAGTCAGACTGCTCTGATCGTGTGTGTGGTTTTGTCAATAAACTAACGACCCCCTGTACGTATTGTGTGCGAGGGCATGTTGCAGAATTTTAACTTTCGGCCACACCAGGAGTCAAACTGGCGAAATAGTTTTTTTTATCAAATTATTTTTATGGGTGTTCATTCGTTGAAAACTTTAAAGGACAAATTATAATTTCAGAATATTATGATATTTTTTCGCGAATTCCTAATATTAGACAATATAAGATAGATACCATGTTACATTATATTTTTGGCTTCAAGAAAGACTGGATCAGTATAAGCTCATATTGCTGAACAATTTCATTTCAATATTTTCGGAAGGCCATATTGAACCCACAGCGGGACATAAAGTCCGTAATTAGCTCAGTCATATCTGCTCCGATCTCCTTTTTATCAAAGGACGAATAGGAAATAGGTTGAAACAGCTGCCGAATGTTATCCGCTAAAAATTAGGTTTTAGTATATCAGAATAGTATCTCATCTATCTAAATTGAGTTGAAATAGGCCACAGAGAAGCCAGCATACCTCCGATACTATCGCTATTCACAGGGCCTTAGAAATACTTTATGCTGAAAAGAAAAGAAGTAGAAAAACATTTGCATTCATGACTCGCTAAAATTGTCGATGACGATTTCAAAATAGTCGACGGATCTTTCCCAACTGAAATGAACTGTTTACAGGTTTTTCAATGTTGTGAAAAATAAAAATGAAGCAACCAATAAAACTGAGAAAGACATTCTTGTAGTATTTTCGTCTTTTTTTGTTCCTTTCATACGTAAAAAAAATATCCTATAAAATTATTCTTCAAGCGCCTCATTAGTGAGCTGGTACCAGTAATGGTTTTGTTCGCTATTAAATAAACAATCGTACAGCATTCTACACCGTCACTGTGTGTCAATAATGTATTAGCCTCAATCAGGCCGTGCAAATTATAGCTTTGTGTGTTCGTAACACATGAGCGAGCTAACGATAGCTTTAACTATCACACAGATAGAACCGTCTATTATTAACAGGTTATTGCCTCATTATCGTCCACTACTCGGAAGACATAGAGTTTATCATGACGAGTACGCAAAACCTTCTTGATATTGGTCACCTTCCTGTGAACAAATTTGAATCTGGATATTTGTCGGATCTAGAATATGATAATAATAATCATAATGATTCACTAAAAGGGAAATCACAAGACAGAAGACGCTTCCAAAAGACACAAGGATTGGAAAATGTAGGATTTCAAGGGGACAATCCGGAGATGAACGCTAAAGGTAAATCTCATGCGGGAGCAAGTAGTCATACTAGAACATATCACGGACGTCGAGTACAGCCTGTTGAAACAAAACACAATGCAAGTGAAGCAAGGACCTCATCACCATATTATAGAACAAATACAACGAACTCCGCACCAACACGGCAACCAAAGGCGAACACCTCTTCAAACAACGTTCATAATAGGTTAAGAGCTCGGAAATCTTCCACGGAAAGGGATCTACATCGCCAAGCGGTGTTAAATAATATTAAATTGCGAGGTTCAGGAGGTACCAGGTACCGTAAGCTGTCGGAATCAATTGAAGACGATGATTTCAGTCCTCCAGAGCAGGTGAAAACTTTACCTCCTGTTTCACGATATCGTGAAGACGTTGCACCGCTAATGAGACATGGGAGAGTTTCTAATAGTGAAGACTTTTGTACAGAAAATGGTTTTAAGCAACGCGAAGAGAGTGATCTACAAAATTACGCTCGGCGTCTTTCTAGTGCTCTTGATGAGCGTGCACAATTAGCAGAAAAACTGCGGAACCTTCGGGTAAACGTTGAAGCTAGAAATAGTGAATGGGTAAGGGAGAATACAACTGGCAACAACAGGCCAGGTCAATCGACTGGCATGTCTCCGCCCTCTGACTCACAAAATATTGCTGTAACCGTAGATAATAACAATCAGTACCGTACAAAAACACAGCGAGCACGAGAGGTGCGAACTGACTCACGCTTGGCGGGTACGTTGTCTAGATCTCACAATTCAGACAATAACATGAACTCAGAGAACTCGCAAGACAGTCCTGTATCCGACTCAAGTTTACAGAGTCCACGCAGTTTGTTAGAGGAAGATAAAAAGCAACAGGTACTGAATAGAATAGCAGAGGATTTGTGGAGAAGACAAGCCAGTGGAGAGACATTCTATACACCAAGTACGAGTAACAGTAAAACTTCACAACCTGAACACCGAAGGGGAAACTTGGTGGAAAATAGAACTAGTTCCGAAGAAAAGAAAAAGAAGAACGAAATTGAAAAGTCGGTAGAGGAAAACATGAGGTTTGAGGAAGATTACTACGCAGATATAGAAGCACAACAACGTCAACAACAACAACAACAACAAAAACAACAGCGGCAGCAGCTGCAACAACAAGAACAAGAGCAAAAACAATATGATTCCCCAAGAGCTCACAATTCTCTACCTCGTTCTAGCAAAATAGACAGACATGTACGTCTTCAGGAAAAGAACCCAGAGAATAATTTGACTAGAGCTCGTCGAAACGACATCCCAAACACAGGTCATAGAAGAAACGAAATGCAATATATTTTGCCACCTTTACCTGGCAATCGACCAGCTTTGAACCAAAAAGGTATCACTTCTGATAAACCTAGCACAAAACAATCCAATTCTCAAACTGAAATCGTTTCCGACTTAACACCAAAACATGAAGCACAAATTAAGGATAGATTATCGAGTAGATGGGAACGAAGTGAAAAACCAGAGATGTTAGGGTCACGAGCCGCTCAAAAGCTTCGATATTACCGCTCCAGAGCACAGACACTCGCATCAGATAACCGCAGTAACCAAACCAAAAGCTCGGGCTCCTCAGATTTAGCTGATATATACTTCACAACGGACGATCCCGAGGAGCAGCGGGACATACAACGCCAGGCTGCGGGTAAAGCTGCAGTTCTCAGAAGAGAAGCTTCACATTTGTTGTGGCACGCGATGAACTTGGAAAGAATATGCGACCCTAATGCTCGAGTGCGACACGTCTACGTGCCGCATTGATTTGTTCGGACCAACTTTGTTTCCACTAACTTTCTTTAGCTCTTCTATGCACTAGTCTTTAAGAGGTGACGGAAAAACTCTATAAGACTGAGCATTATTCTAGTCTTTCCGATAATAATTGGTGTTATGCATGCCAGAACAATTCTGCCCAAGTTAAGTAGAGAAATAAAAATACTTGTACATGTAGCACATTTACGCGCCATGCATGCAACTGCTCATACAACCCCCAACACGCCCCTTCCTTTTTCGACAATTCAGTGTGAGTTCAATTAAGTCCCCTCGGCAAATATAATTTCAAAAGACAACTCGTTTTAATTCCCTGTCTACGCTTGGTGTGTCGAGAGAAGGGTGCACATGCAATTACCAACTATGCCATAAGAACAGTGCAACAAATGAATGGTAAATTTACCCCGTACCCCCTAAAAGAGTGCCAAAGTTTCGTTGTTTTGTACATTCTTAATTTGTCAAATAAATTTGTATTTTTTTTTTAATTTTCGTATATTTACATGTTGAGTTCTTAATGATTTTCTTAACCCTATATTCGGCCGGGGGAGCAGAAAGTGCCAACTTCCACGTTAATGAAGTAATGATACGCCCGTGCCGAATGGATTTTCACCCAATACGCCTACCCACTTTACTCAGCGATTGCCTCCAAATGTTGGGATGTTTTCCACAATTTATCCGGGAACATTTTGACATAACGTTTTCTTTACTTTGAGTGTTGATGTTGCTATGGCAACCAAATTTTGACCCTTTCATCTTTATGCTTGTAAATGGGATTTTTATAGTTATTGTTGTGTTCCTCTTCATTTTCTCAACGTGTAAGTTCGTTTCTAGGAATTCCAATCAATTTGAGCCAATAATGGGATTTTGTTACGTCATAATTATTGCGCAATCAATTTTGAAAAAATCACAAACGGATTTACATATGACGTCATCTGACACTACATGACATCACAATTGATAGGAACCAACTGTATATACATTCCAATAGTTTGCTGCAGTATTGCATGTTTTATGTATAGAAAACTGGCCAAATTGTATACCCACGTCCACCCACCCATTCTCCCATCTCATCTTTAAATTATAATTACTAGGAACGTTTTCTAATTGCAACAAATGGAAATGATATTAGTGATCAAAATTTGTATCAAAAGTTTTGTAAAAACAAAACATAATATTTACAATACCTTTGAAAAAACATTTTTGAGAGTTAATGACGTCATTATGGCGTGATATGACTGCATACTTAGCATGTCGATACATCATTGTGAAGAGATTTATACGAGGACCAACTTAAGTTTAAAATTTAATTTCGTTTTCATGAATTTCGTGGAACTTATAGGCCGCGGAAACTTTCTGCCACCCCGCCCCCCCAGGAACCCTGGAAAAGCCAGGCCGCTAATAGGGGTAGTGTTACTTTTCATATTTGTGCAAGATTGACACCAACACAGCGAAGGGTAAGTAGGTACAATCTGTAACGTTCTAAACATAGATTTAACTTTGCTAATAGTAATAGGTAATGGTCTCCACTACTCTTTGACACGGAACAACAGTTCCAAAGCTACAAAAGGACTAGACCCGTCTACCTAAACGATCCCAGGAAGTAACCCTACAAATGCTGATTTGGCATGAAAGAACAAAGCAGAATAATTATCATATACGAATTGTAATGCGATCACAGCATCCTCGGTATATCCCGAGTCAAGTATTCTCTCTCATCAAAACGTTTATTGCAATTTGATTTGAGGAAAGGGTCAAAACACATACTTTTTCTCTGCAACCTATTTGGCATCGAACCATTACATCAAACATGGCGGGAACTTATTTTTCGGGGGTAGAAGCGGAATATTTTCACTCTAAAAATTCCGTATTCCTTTGCTCTCCTGAGGTCAATATTCCCATT
>JANUFV010134443.1:0-14765 GCA_024757865.1 Epizoanthus scotinus | reverse complement strand
GTTAGCCCTTCGTCAGAGCAAAAAAGACTAACGCTCCAAAGGTCAGCTCAAACCTACCACCCTCACGGCGAACAGCATAACATCAACTCCTACAGTTGATTTTAAATCAATCTTGATTTTACAGTTACCAGCTGATTTTGTAACTGATAAACTCCGCCATTCGATGACGAGTGCATCCTGTTGCAGACGTTTAGACGTGCAATTGTCGGCTATTTCAGTTTTACGATCGAGTCGACCTCAAAATATAATTATAAGTTGACAGTGCACAATATAACTGAACACTTGGCAGCTGTTCATTGTTTTTAATCCGAATTGTTCATTATCTGCGATCAGTCTATAATTAGCAGATAATACTACTGCTACTAAAAATTTACTACTATACTCCTACTCCCCGCGGGGGAGGGGGGGGGGGTGCACTGTCACATAAATGTGCCACTCAACAGGGCATGGCTTTTGGCCGTTCTTAGTCTGGAATTATATACGGAACAGGGTATACTGATAAATCGCTCTGTTTTTTAAATACTTCTTGTCTGGAACAGCTAGGATTGTGAATTTACTGATAGGGCCTCGGGTGTCGACTATGAACGCAATTAATTGTGGTTTTCAAGATAGCCAGTCCAAAAGGTTGTTCAGCGCCACGTCTTTTATTGGGTGCTCGATGCGACGTTATCGTGACCGGGTTGCGTGTCCGGCCTGGATTTTCAAACCGTACCGACTCTAAAAGCAATTGATAACTGATTGAATTGAGTCTGGAACCGGGTCAGGTTCTCAAGGGCTCAACGCCACACCTCCAACCAAACTTTTAAGAAGCACACTCCCCGGCCCCTACTACTACTATTACTACTACTACTACTACTACTACTACTACTACTACTACTACTACTACTATTACTACTACTACTAGGCTATTACTACTATTACTTCTACTACTATTACTACTACTAATACTAATATTACTCACTACTATTACTACTACTACTACTACTACTACTACTACTACTATTATTACTATTACTACTAATACTCACTATTACTACCACTATTACTACTACTACTATTACTATACTCAGTACTACTACTACTATACTACTACTATTACTACTACTATACTATTACTACTATTAATACTACTACTACGATTACTACAACTATTACTACTACAACTACTACTACTATTACTACTAATACTACTATTACTACAACTATTACTACTACTACTACTACTACTACTACTACTATTACTACTATTAATACTACTACTACGATTACTACAACTATTACTACTACTACTACTACTACTGATTACTACTAATACTACTATTACTACAACTATTACTACTACTACTACTACTACTACTACTACTACTACTACTAGCTGTAGATCAGTAATTCAGTGTGCTAAAATAGTCAGATCATATCGTTCCTTCATTGGTTTATAAAAGTACAACGATGTTCCTGGTCAGAGCACGGGCTCATTCCTTCAGTTCGTGGCTGAGTTCTCCGCGAACATGCGTGAATACGGCACTTTGTTGAATAATGCGACCAACGACCACATTTGGAGCAGCAATTTTCTGATATAATGATATTTCAAAACGCACAAACAATAAACACGGTGGCTGTGACTTTAAATTGTGTTTTATTAAAAGTTATTAATTAGTTCCCAAAATCTGTTTGGTATACAGCATCAATTTGTGACAGAGTCAGTTTGCGTAACGTGTAACCAGAGATTACGACATGTTTCTACTGGTTTATATGACCATAGTTCTATAGACCATTTTTAATAAATTACAGGTTTTTTCATATCCATATCTTTATGATCTTTTGTTCCTACAGCTGACATAATGAGGAACGCTTGCTATCTGTGGGTGGTAAAATCGAACAATCGGACTTTTAGAAAGTTGAAAGTGTGATATATATGATGAAAAAAACTTGAAAGTATCTTTGTAATATCAAGTCAAGGCAATGGTTTATAATGTCACCAAGCATATATAGTAAATTTGAGAACTTTCCAACAAGTCAGATTTGAGTTTATGATAAACAGCAAATATGGTTTTAGACCATTTCAGCTGCCACTATAGATTGGTGGAACACACTGTATACATTTAAATATTTATTGGTACTGAAATGAGCCAAGTTCTGTCATGGACTTGAAAAGTATAATAATTTAAAAAACAGTCACAAGCGAATACTGCATGGAAACGTTTTCCCAACCTACTCGCACCTCTTTTGATACATCAGTTGAAAAGCGAAGACATGCATGCATGGCCATTTAGGGCGAGGGCTTTAGTTGTCATGAATAAACATGAAGCACTCAATCGTACTTCATTTTTTAATCAAAAAGTTGTAATAGTAAGGGACACTGAGACACAATGAATTATTGTATATGTTAACATAGAGACACGACCTACAAATTACATTACAACAGTCCTGTTCATTTGATTACTGCTTTCGTCTACTTCTCTTCTGCAGATGTCGGTATCCGAGAAACCCCAGGTGTTCAAACGAGCTCCGCAACAACCACTGTTTTGTTTCTGATAAACCTTACAAAAGCAATTGTTATCTAGTGTTTCTGAACTGTTTTGTTAATACCTGTAGTTCTAGACAGCTGTTCCAATAAAACCAGTTGGAACCCGTCTACAGGGGGCGACTGCTTTTAGTGCCGTTTTGTAAAAGCATTAGTTCATTGTCTCAGAACGTTACGTATTTTACAAACCCAGCAGTGTTTTTATGTATTATAAAGTCGTCTTTTTGTAAAAACGAAATGTATATATGGAAATGGAACGTTAGGTTTGTCGTCAATTATTTTCATGGTGACAAGTTTGGTCGGGTATTGTTTAATGTTAAGAAAAAGAAACTGTATACAAGATATATTCAAGTTTATTTTTTACTGCGATAACTAACAACAAAGACGAAAACAGGAGGCGATAGCGAGATTTGAAAACACTAGTGGTAGAGCTTTCGAAGTTTTGTTTGCTTTCCTCAGTGTGCGGTATAAACATTTTCTGATACAGTTACAACAAACATTCGGTAGTTATTTTGTTGACGATTAACTGATAAGCGAAACTAAATCATTTGAAGACAATTATAACAAAGTTGAATATAGATCATCACTCAGGCATGCATGTACGTACGTGTGCATTCACAAAACCCTTCGTGAGGCTTTGTCCAGCAACTGCGTTCGCAGCGGTTGATGGCTCCGCCTCTCATTGTATTTCAATTGGTCCAAGATTTATGGCAAGCGGAAACCAATTGTAGAATTGCACTCAAGTTAGGTATTCCCACTGATAATCGGTTACTGAATCGTGATTTCAGGAAGTATAGTTCTTGTTTCGCTGTGTAATCATTTCATGTGGATGTGTTCTTTTGTTGGCCGTGAGGGTTGAAGCCAGTGAGCTTACATTTCGAGCTCTAGCCATTCGTCAGAACAAGAGAAAGTCGTGCTTTCCCGGACCTACGCGTGGGTTAAACTGACGGATAACAGATACATAACCTTCAATTAAATATTACAGCGTCTATTGCTGAGGGGACAAAATCTAAATGTTTCGAATTTTTCGACCATCGCATCAGCATGTTATTTTCCAATTTTAAAAACCAGAAGTTTTGTAGTATTTTAAAAGCCACTGTAGTCCGAAACGGCGAAATTATATCCACGTCAATCGTCAATGTAAAGCGATATTCCGCTGGTTCTTATTTGTAGTTGGACAGTATGAAAAGAAAATTACATAATCTAGCTTGTTATTGTTGAATTTAACTTGGTAGCTCAAACAAAACACCGAAAACCAAATAAATACAGAAATGTTCTGTCAGTATCATGCGGCTGTGATTGTAGACTGAAGTTAAAATTGTTCGATTTGTAACAGTTGCATAAAAGTCCACGTACCCGATTGGTCATTCTGTCATACCTTCCAATTGGGATACACTCATGGGTCTTCATGGTGCCGGCTTGCAGTCTAATATAGGGATCAAATGTCTCATAGAGGGATCAACCAACTCGTATTTATAATATGGCTAAATATTGGCTTCAATCCTTTCATGCATAGCAAAAATGTAAGTTATTCTATGGAAATTACTGCGAAAACCTCAAACCAGCACTAACTACGTGCCTGCCTATGTACGTGATATAGGACCGGGTTACAGGATCACAGCTACCGACTTCCCGTTGGCCCCATTATGGGCTTACCATGGGGCAGACGAGAAAGCTGGTATTCAATGCCAAAGAAAGCTGGTATTCGGCGGTACCATTGTTTTCTTGAGAGTGATACTGCCGCAGTGAATTAAGTATATAGACTATATATATAATATATATATAGTGAATTCAGTATATAGACTATATATATAATAACTGCAGACAGTACTGTTTCGGCCTACTGGGCCTCATCAGTGCAGTGCTAATGCTGGAGTGGAGGTTAGGCTATATAGCCGCCTCCGACGATCTCACGCATGTGGGATCATCGTACCTAGCCAAAGTGCTCAAACTAGAAAACTAGTGAGCTACATATATAGACTATATATATATATATATACCAAGTTTGGCTAGCTATACTGATGGATAGACGACCCCGAGGCTATAGTGAGGGAATTGTGCCGTTACTTCTAAAAAGTACGCAGAATTTGTGCTCTCAAAGTCATTCCGGGCGGTTTATCGATACAACAAAATATCTTTCTCCTTCACAGCCTTTTCTGTTTTTGTTTATGTTCTGTATACCGGCCGTACACGAGGAAGGACTCACTGCTTCTAATACTGTAGAATGTACTTGCTAGGATGCCCGAAATATATACTTGTTTTGGCAATAACTTGAACTGTCCAGTTTCTATTCTCAGGAAGATAATTGAGTCTATACAACGCTAATCCTAAGGCTAAAATAGTAAAGCTATGCTTCAAAATTATCTCAAAAAGTAAAGAAAAGCGATATATATTTCCTGAAATAAAATTTCATCTTCAATCTTTTTTTCCTGAGAAATTGTTGTCGGAGAAAACTTTAATTCACTGGAGTACTGCAGAGCAAACTTATCCAATCATACTAATATAAGACCTTTGAAAGAAAAGAACAGATACAGTCTAGAGAAATATCTTTGAAAATAATTCAGTCTGATAAGGTTTCCTCGCGTGGTCGCTTCCACGAGTCGTATACGCTAGAAGCTAGAGAGATATACTGAATTCTAATAGTATTTAAATATGAACGGTTTTAAACTTGCATATTGGGTTGGCTTCTTGTTATGTAAGTTCCAGGTGATTATATGAAATCAAACTATAATGAAGTGTTTGCAGGTCTTGGTAGGGCCAGGGCGCTAGTAGGGCTCAGTGAATGAAGCTGAAGTTGTCTGCCAATTCGTCTGCCAATTCCATCTTCTAATTTGACGTTACAGAAGCTGTCTGCCAATTTGATCAAAATACAATTTATAATGAATACTTTAATCGCACTTACTGTCCAAGTTCAGTTCCTCATCCTTTGTGTAATGCTCAGATATCTACGGAAACGGAATAGCCGAGTCCAGAGCTGGGAATTTCAACTTTGCCATTTTTGGCCTTTTCGAGCATTTCGACTTATCCAGAGAAAACACATAACCGATTGGCAGGAGTTTCAAAAGAGATTTTATTCACAACCATTTTTAGCAAAGTATTTTAATCACCAAAATCAAAAGTTGCCGTCAGTTTCTTCAATTTTAAAGGGGCTGTGTCACGGCTATGTCACGGCTATGTCACGGCTATGTCACGGCTGTGTCACGACTATGTCACGACTATGTCACGCCGCTATTTGAGGCATTTTCGCGATGCACAAAATTATCCACGAATCAAAGCAAATCTAAAAATAAAAGGTTACCATGGTAGAAAAACATAAGAATGATTATGACAAGTCGTAAAGGAACGTGGATGGTTAAAATTGGGGAAGATTAAAACGAATCACAAACTCTCAATTTTATTTCGGTCATCCATTAGATGTCAAAATTGTGTATCTTGTAATTAGACTCTTTGTTTTCACGATATTTAACCATTTTATCATTTCTTGTTATCCTGTTGAGCTTATAACTTGTGTTACATGACTGTAATGGCTTAAGTTACTGACATGACTTAAGAGCATGCGCATTAGCGTGACATAGCCTCTTTAAAGATGTTTCACAGCTGTCAATCATCACGTAAATTCCGGCCTATTAATAGCTGTTCTTGAATATTTAAACAACTGACTTGATTGTTTTTCAGTTTGTTCTAGCTTTGAGAACCACAAAACTACGAAATAAGTCCCAAAAGGATGAAAACCTAACCATATATATATCATAACCGACATTCTAACCATGTCAACTACACATTTATGTAGTTGGCATTTATTTCAGTTGCTCGATAAATTGTATTGTATGTATAATTGCTATTTTAGTCGTGAATTTCAGTATATCATTTGAAAACATATGATCAACTTTAATTTAAGCTTCCGCTCGCTGTTCCCGGCTATAAAGTCCGTTATATGATCTTACTTTTAAGAAAGTGCACATTAAATCTATTCAGTATCTTTTACATAAGAACGTCTAATTTTGGAGCCAGTTGAGGCTCAGCCGAGATCGATTTCTGCCTGGAAACTGTCGTTCTGATAAAGTATGATATACCTTGTGTCTGTTCTAGGTTGTTCTATTTTTTAATAACAATTTCCTAAAGCTAACAAATGTCCTACAGCAAGGGTACATTAATTGCTTTTTCTTCTGATTGTTGGAGTTTTATCTAAAGTTTTATCTAAAGATCCAACAAGCAGAAGAAAAAGACATTAATGAGCTCTTGCCTAGAGGAATATATGTCCTTTTAAAATGTTTTTCAAGAGAGACATTGTTTGATCTATATCTTGTCTTCTATTTCTGTTGATAAAAATAGAATTATGCCTGACCAGGGAAAAACAAAATAGTTGATTACAATCACAAAAGCTAAAAACGAATCAGACATGCTGTTTAATTAATAGTTATTAAAAAAGTGTTGACTCTGCTCTGAAAGGTTTTAAACAAAAATTAACGTTTCGGTCATTGAGTGACCTTCATCATCAGCTCGCCGCATTTACAAACCAACTGATGAAGGTCACTGAAATCACTGAAACGTCTTTTTAAAAACATTTAGATCAGTCAACAACAATTTTTAAATCAATAAATGACTACATATTAGTTTTAAATCACAAAGGCTATTGTGAAAGAAGCCCAGGCCAAAACCAAAGAGAAATTGAAGATAGCACGAAAAACCTTTCTTTTGTGTGTGTTGGCTTGCAAGTTTGTATTGAAACAACATTATAATTTTAATTCTATACTTAGAAGTGTTTGAGGCAAGCAACTAACTACTGGACTCTTGCAGTTAGCTAGGAATGTTTTTGAATTACAAAACAAGATAAACAAACTGTAAATACTTGCAGTTCAATAAAGCATTTCAAGTTAGTCAGTGTCAGATATTTTAAAAATGACAAAGAGCATTGTGTTGATTGTACTGTAGTAATCATCAATTGCTTACGTCAGAGTACATATGTTTTTGTACAACTCATTTGTATTTTCAGTCAATTGTTGTTGTTGAAAATGAGCGGTTCGTTTTAATATACGTTCCGTACGTTTAGTGACCCATCCAGTACTCGTACGAGCTCGTAAAGAAGGAAACTCTATGTCTTAATCGCCAGGTCGGTTTTGTGCATGCGATTTTCGTGGTCTTTCGTTGCCAGCGCGAGTTGCCAGCCAGCTTCTGGAGGCCGAACTGAGAGGTCTGGCTGGCAGGTGTGAATTGATAGACAATTTTAGCTCAGTGCTCACTCAGTCACTGCATTAGAACTGAAACTTATAAGCTTCATGCTGTAATCATTAACAGAAATAGAACAATGAAACCAAACTGCTAAATTAAATTTCAAGAAGAGCGTGGGAAAGCTGAAACAAAAAACAAAAACAAAAACATGTTGATCGAGACAACAACTGGTCCAGTGGGACAAAATGCATCTGCTTTTGCATATTATTACAGTCATTGATCGATGTCAACTCAGTTTATATTGTTTCCGTATTGTTTTAGCAGCTTTGTTGTCAATCAACGTCGGTATTTTAATAATAGATTTGTTTTTATCTAGATGTTACGTAACAGTGAAACCTTTTCAGCCACACGGGAAGGCTCCTCCTGAAAGGGGTACCTTTTTCTCGTTGGAAGTATATGAAAGGGTCGGCATTTCGCGCTCAAAGTATATGAAAGGGTCAAGAAATGTGTCGTTTTTGTAGTTGAAAGGGTATGTCCAAATGAATTCAACAATCGCAGCTGGTCTGTGTTCCAATTGATCAAAAGATAAAGAGACGCGTTTCTAGATTTGTCAAAGCCTTATTTGATTAGCTTATTCGTAATTCGTGTTCTGTGATCATTAATAAAGCTTTTTTTATCTACTAGATGTTATGTAACAATGAAACCTTTTACGTAACATCTACAAACAAAGATTATCATAACAATAATTATAACAATGTATAATGACTGAACGGCTTTTACAAATATGATCACAGAACTGGATAAGTTTGTATAAAACGGCGCCGTATCATTCAGTGCAATTGATATGCGCTTAAGAATTGCTCGAATACGTTGGTTATGTCAACATGGTACCAGTTGCACAAGTTGCACCATTTATACGGATTGCACGCAGTGATTCAATAATGCTACAACTCCTCTGTTCTCATAACTCTATTTTTTTAGTGTCTCTTCTACAAAATCATACAATATCTCACACAAATTTAATCAAACTGTTACGTCCTTTTCAGTGCATTGTTGTATCGAGGCATGGCAGGATTTTCAAGGTAATCGTCAAGGGCAGTCCTGCTGTGGTCCAAATGCCATCAGGTCCGTACTCGAGGGGGCGTGGGGGCGTTCGGTGGGTTCGAACCCCCTAACCCCCACCCCATTCAGTGCCGAGGTCCGCCTGGAAACGCCGACATCTAATTTGTGGAGCCGAAGTGGTTACTGATCACTTTGGAGTGATGTTAGTGGCGACAGTTTAGAAACTAGTGTGTTTTACAAACCTATAGTTCAAATGAGAATACTATTACCTATCAAATGCACGAAATCGCGTCGCAAAGAGCCAGTTTTTCAAAAATTTCCCAAGGAACTCTGCCCCCTGATCCCCCTAGAAACATGTAGCAAAATTCGCGAACCAAAAAACATGGTCCGCCCAAATGAAGAACGAGCCTCCCTGTTCAGAAACCAAGCTACGGGACTGGCATTGGCCGGGAGACTATACTGAAGGCTGAGCTTGGCAGGAGTGTTTTAACGAGTAAAGGCCAGTGTGGGAAGGTGGCTTTCCCAGGGGGGAGGGGGTACTCCATATAGTACTATAAGGGAAGGCTCTTTCCGACAAAGGTGCCTTTTTGAAGCTCCAAGTATTGGAAATTAAGGGTAGGGAAAATGGGTCTTTTGGTATATTAAACACATATATCAATAAAATATATTCATATATCTTAGTATATATGAGCGTGGTTGGCGCAGTCGGTTACATCTCTGACTTCCAACCCAAAGGTCCCAGGTTCAACCCCCTGCCTTCCCGAGGGTTGTATTTGTGGACCTTCTTTCGCCACACCGTCCGTGGACAGGGACGTTAAGCCGTTGGTCCCCCAGCGGACGAAGAGCCACTGTGTGGAAATGCCGTCTGGGTATTGCCATTATTATTATTATTATTATTATATTTTGTAATTGCACAACTATAATAGTGTTAAGGGGTCACCAAAAGTACCCGAAACGGATAGCAATCTAAGTATATAAAAGGGTTGCAAATCGCGCAATTTTAAATTTTTTTTCGGGGGGGCATGCCCCCGGACCCCCCTAGAAAATCGCACCCCCCCCACAAAAAATCCTGGCTACGGGTCTGACTCGAGCAGTGCTAAAGGGCACTTTGAGCGATTTGCTGTTGTTTTCCGTTTTCAGACTTTCTTTCTATTAAAAAAATGACATTTCCTGAATTTTATCAATCAACAAGCAGGCGTGATGAATGATGATTCTTTAACTGCGAGTAATTGAAATAAATTGAGCTACTTTGAGATTTTTACTAATTCAAACTTGCTATAAAGTTGGAGATAAATGAGAGAATTGGGGAGAACGGGGAGGGGGGTGGCTACAGACATCAGATGTAGCTAGATGTAGTAAGTAGTAACCTTTTCAAAAATCCACTCAGATATAATCTATAACTTGTCGCGGGATATGTTTTATTTTTCGACTTTTTGGGACATATCAGGACATAATAGATTGGTGTTACACAAAGTACTAAAACCCAAAAGCCGAACGCTTGGTCAGCGGTTGCGTTACTGTGAGTGTCATGGTTACGAGATCCAGAGATCAAGACAGACATTTCGGCCATATTGGAAACAGAACAGTTGAAGTTCTGGAAACGCTGTTATTTTGTTGAATTTATCAAATAACCATGTACGATCGAGCTCCCAGACCGTTGACACAAGTTGGAGGGAGTACGACAGAAAGTGTAGGGCCAGGAACTTATGATGGATTCTCAAATGGACGAAACAAAAACGGTAAGTAAAAGCCCGGGAAACAGATGTCGCTTTAGTTTAGAGTTTAGTGAATTATTGCTTCAACCAACCTTTGACACAGCTGTCACATCATTTGTATATGGAAATCACATATGTCCAAAACTTCAGTGACTAGAACACTGACAGTATTTTAGAGTAATTTATTTATTTCATACATGTAGTGGTGTACATACTAACATACTACATAGCATCAAGAATGGAAACTTTGAATAGGAGAAGTACATTTCTGATTTCTTCCTCTTCTTCCTGTTGAGCTCAGCTAGCTCCTTCTGCTGAAGATACTTCTGAGCTGTACGTGTGTGGTGTTGGTGCTAGAATATATATCCGTAGAGGAGGGGTGGGCTCAGGGGGTACTTTGATGCTCTAGTACTCAGTAGTAGTAATAGTCCATTTATTTCAATAATTATATCCTGTATACATATTTATATCATTAGATGGTTATGCTCCATTCTCATCCATGACTGGTCGTGAGACATTTCTTGATGTGAGTGACAGTGTCATGGCGGCACCAGGCCCAGGTCAGTATGATCCAGGCTTTGCACAGGAGAAAGTGAGGGGAGGACACACACTAGCAAACAAGGTAAGACAGTCGTTAAATATTTTATTTATGGCCGAGAGCATCATGAGCTCTGACCATCGTAGAAATCTGAGACTGTATGTTAGCAGTCAGGGAAAAAAAAGAAATATTCAATCTATTTTTCCAGTTCTATTGTCAACTATTACTGACTATCTCAGATGATCAGAGGTTGTTTACAATATTGTGTTTTCATATTCATTCATTTGAAATAATGTGAATGTCTAATGGCTGTTAAGAAACAACGAAATCAACCAACTGTCTGAGATTTTCCTGACATATGAAAATCATGCAGGCTTTAATATATTATTGTGACTTTAATATATGAATGCCATTGAATTTCAGGGGAAAAGATTCAAAAAGCTCCAGTCAAAAACACCAGGACCTGGCTCATACAATCTTTCCAAAAGATCTGACTGGGTTAGAGAGGTTCATCAGAAACCAGAGCAGGAGGTAGAGGAGGGTGCAAGAGATGGCACGGTATGTGTGATTCAAATATATATGCACATCAGTATACAGTACATGGGTGTACTGTACAGTTTCTAGAGAGATTGTGCAGCAAGCTTACAGGATATTAAAACCCTAAAGCTCTTTTTTTTTCCCGACTGAAATATATTATACTCTATACTTGTTATCATGTGCCTGCTCAAATCAAGGCTCGATTTATTGTATCAGTAGAAAAGCTAGCTAGCTTGGAGATACCGGTAACTACTAGGAGGTACATTCTTCTGACAATTCAGTTCCCTGCAGGTTTGGAGGGTTTGATAAATACACTGTAGTCTGCAGTTTCAGTTTATTTATCTGCACAAGTTTCAGTAAATGATTGATAGCCCAAGAAGTATGTTGTTTTGATCGATTTATTTATAGCTAGTTATTAGTATTTGTATTACTGGTAATGAAAAGTGAGATATTTATAAATATTTATTGATATTGCCATAATGAGTAATAATTATATAGCTTTTATTTGAAAAGGGCAAAAACTAATTAAATAAGGTTTGTTTGTTAGATTTTCAAGACCAGCCGTATAACTTTCAAGCGTAAGCCAGACCCACCGTCGATCCCATTTCCTGGCCAAGCATATGGTTTTGAAGAAGCTCCTGATGGCTCATTACGTAAACAGAATATGCCTCGCAGAGACAAAACTATGGGACCAGCATTTTACAATGTTAACAATGTAAGTATTTAGCTTCTTCTTTTTATATACTTCTTATACATTAATTACCTGATAGTGATTGCCAACTAACTTTGCTTATGATGTCATTCGAAACAAATTATTTGAGGTTTCTCTGAAACCATTACAATCTGGATATACCATCATAAATGCCAGATTCGAAGTGGAGTGCACTTGCCTAAGACAGCATATATATATTCTGGCTTGGTATCTAAGATTTTTTTAGGCACATACACGCCGGCCAAATATTATGCAGAGTACCACTCGCACTTCACCCACTCTACCCACTCCACCCCTCTTAGTAATATATAGTATGATTATTTTAACAAATATTTTTTGGGTTACTTTAGAAAAAGTGATCAAGTGCAACCTTAGCTTACAGCTTAGTCAAATCTGCTATAATTATGTAATGTTTATGCTACAAATTATATATACATAGTATATACAATCCTGAAAGTTCTATGTGCCTGTTATTTTTTAATTATCTTCCAACAGAAAGATACTGCAGCCAGTCAGAAGTATAGGGGGGCCCACTTTGGGAACAGAACATCCGGGCGCATGCAGTTTAGAGGTAACATGATGCTCAAATAATATTTGTCTGTTTTAAATTACCTGTAGAAATACTAAAAAACTTTGTTGGTTATTTGTATGTTTAGGAGCCGCTGGTCCTGGTCCAGGACAATACGATCCGTTTCGAGAGTCTGTGGAGAAGGCACCCATTGATCTTGTAAGTAAACACTAGACCAGATTTAAATTTGAGTATTAGAATAATTAAAAGTGTTTATAGATGTTCCAATAATTGATAAAAGTTTGGCAACAATCAATTAATTTGCGAGGTCTACAATTGCAAGAGTTTAAAATTAAATTGACTGTGTATCAATGAGTCTCCCTTGCAGAAGGCCCATACATTTATAAGGCAACTTTTTCTTGTGTTCAGGGTCCTTGAAAAACGTAAAAGCCTTACAGACCTTGAAATATCCTGGAAAGTCCTGGATTTTACCTTGACCTAGGTGGGAAGATACTAGCCTGTAAATACTTTAGGATATAATAATTGCATTGCTGGTATAATTTGTTAGTTTTATATTTCATACTCAGTGTCATATATTGTAGTATAGCATACACCTGTGGGGGATACAGGGCTGACGAAGTTGGAAAAGCAGGATCCTGTCACCTATATCTCCTCCTGAAATGCTGAATTTTTTTTGTTTATTTTGCAATAATTCCAATATTTGCATAAACAATAATTTAAATTTGTTTTCTAGGCTATCGAAGAAGCAAGGAGACAACCTTTTGAATCACGAGTAAGTCATACAATTTAAATACTAACTTATTCATTGATTTACTAAGTCACTAAACTTCTTTAGCTGTCATTCTTAATGGACAAAGTCTTAATGTATTTTGGGTGATCAGTACATGTAAAATATTTTGTATCTATACAATAAATTGGAAAACAATTTTTAATGACAGCAGACCTTAGAACTACTGATATATTGTTACTGATGGACAATAGAGGTACATTTAAACTTTTATCTCACTGTCGGGACCTACCGGTAGATGAAGTGTTGGCCATATTTGGAGGTTTCCTTATAAATATTACAACTCTAGATCTTTCTTTAGTTAACAAGAAAATGAGCTGTGAGTGTAAGTTGCCAGGACCTAGATATCTGACCACAATGGAAAAGTGTCTGACAAGACTGTACATATAATACACCAATCATATGATTGTATAATAATCTTTTTTATTATTAATTTTTATTCAGAACAGTGGGATAATTAATTTGAACAGCTAGGAATTTATGCATATAATTGTATTAAATAAGAATAAATTATTGCAATATTCAATTTGATTCCATGTTATTTTATGTATTTTTCCAACAGTTACCAAGATATCATGATGTGATTGCCTTGTCAGAAGAGAAAAAGGTATCAGTAACTTGCATTAATTAATATAATAATTGAATATAATTTCTAAATTTAATATGCATAGTAATATAATAATTATTAGTTCAACCTTTTGTCAAACGTAGTTCTAGAAGATTTCTAGATCTGTACCTGTTTGGAGATAAATATCTGACTGGCCATTTTGCAATGCCAAGGTAAAGCTTGATACCATAAAAGTCTCTAATTATATTAAATATATATAGTTTCCCAACAGCATTTAAATATTCCATCATAACTCATTTTAATCATTTCAGGCTGTGCCTGGTCCAGGGAAATATGAAATTAAGAGTCAGTTTGTGGTGAACGCCCCAGTAGTGGTGACCGAGGAAGAGCCAACCATTAACGCACCATTTGGAACACAGGCAAAGGTGGGTTGAAGTATTTGAGGAATTGTGTCATTCGGTCATTTGAATTTATAACTTGAACAAATCTTAAAAATTCTGAGATAAATATAACATCCAAGATGATTACAGCTTAGAAGATACTTACTGTATATCTCGGTGTATAAGTCGACTCTGTGTATAAGTCGATCCCTGTTTTTAGGGTCAAAATAGTGGGTTTTATGTG
>JANUFV010134332.1:0-14776 GCA_024757865.1 Epizoanthus scotinus | reverse complement strand
TATATCAGCTTAGATTCTCTCAGGTCAATGTGTATAGACAGGCTGGGATGCAATGAAGTATAGTATATTATATCAGCAGTAGTATGAATATGCCGCTTCACACACACCTATAATATTAACGAGATGAGTCGTTAATTATTCACCCTTAGTGATTCAAGCCCACCCCTAATATTAACGAGATGAGTCGTTAATTATTCACCCTTAGTGATTCAAGCCCGCCCCTAATATTAACGAGATGAGTCGTTAATTATTCACCCTTAGTGATTCAAGCCCGCCCCTAATATTAACGAGATGAGTCGTTAATTATTCACCCTTAGTGATTCAAGCCTGCCCCTAATATTAACGAGATGAGTTGTTAATTATTCACCCTTAGTGATTCAAGCCCGGCCCTAATATTAACGAGATGAGTCGTTAATTATTTACCCTTAGTGATTCAAGCCCGCCCCTAATATTAACGAGATGAGTCGTTAATTATTTACCCTTAGCCAGTTCTAGCGTGCCCCTAATATTAACGAGATGAGTCGTTAATTATTCACCCTTAGTGATTCAAGCCCACCCCTAATATTAACGAGATGAGTCATTAATTATTCACCCTTAGTGATTCAAGCCCGCCCCTAATATTAACGAGATGAGTCGTTAATTATTCACCCTTAATGATTCAAGCCCGCCCCTAATATTAATGAGATGAGTCGTTAATTATTCACCCTTAGTGATTCAAGCCTGCCCCTAATATTAATGAGATGAGTCGTTAATTATTTACCCTTAGTGATTCAAGCCCACCCCTAATATTAACGTGATGAGTCGTTAATTATTCACACTTAGTGATTCAAGCCCGCCCCTAATATTAACGAGATGAGTCGTTAATTATTTACCCTTAGTGAAATGAACAAAAAAAAAATCATATTTTTTGCTCGCATCCTAATATTAGTGAGATTAGCCTCTAATTATTTACCCTTAATGAAATGAACAAAAAAAGCATATTTTTGCTCGCATCCTAATATTAGTGAGATTAGCCTCTAATTATTTACCCTTCCGAAAAAAAAACTGGCTTAAGAGGTTGGAGATCATATTTTGAATCAACCGACCATGATGAAAAATTCAAAAGTTTCAAACGATATCGAATCAAACTCGAAAGGTGAAAGCCCCCACCCCCCAGAGCATAAGAACCCTAAACGTGTTGCTGCTGCATATCGAATGCATGAAGTCGTGAGACAAAAGAAAGCCCTCAAGGCGGCTATTAAGGTAAGAGCCGCGGAGAGGAGGGTTGCAAGACCTCCAAGATCACCAAAGCCTCAAAAACCTAAGAGAGTATGGGCTACAGTATCTCCATTACCTCCAAGATCACAAAGGAGGCCGTTGGAGCCGGTAATCGAATATGAGGCATCAAAGCCTCTAACTTCTAAGAACCCTAAACGTGTTGCTGCTGCATATCGAATGCATGAAGTCGTGAGACAAAAGAAAGCCCGCAAGGAGGCTGCTCAAGTCAAACGCAAGGAGACTATTCAAGTCAAGCGTGTACTTGGTGATATAACCCCCAAAGAAATCAAATCAGCTCTGAAGGGGTACTTGAAAACGTACCGGATAACGGGAAGAGCTGGATATGATTATAAGACATTTCTTTGCCACATTAGGAAGAATGTCATCAAAACGATTAATAAACATAGGAAGCCTCTCAAATTGAAGTTCATCATGACATGTAATTATGTCAAGGAGGAGGACGAAAGCACTGATGGACACTTTTACTCTGATAAAAATCCAACGGTCATTACAGAGGCTAGCGATCTAACTGATATATTAGAGTCTATGTATGGTAAAATTCTCGAATCAATTGAGACATTCCAAAACAGGGGTTCTGGATGGCAATTTAGTGAGGTGAAATATTTCGATATCATCATCGATCCATTTCAGCCGTTGGAGGGGAGTTCCTACACCCCCACACCGAAAGAATTAGCTCTCAAGAATGCTATCATCAATGTCCGTAATGAGAAGGATCAAGAATGCTTCAAATGGGCTGTAACCGCAGCTGTTTATCCTAAGGAGAAGAATCCACAACGCCTCAATAAGGAAATGGTGGAAAACTCCAAAAAGTTCAATTGGGAGGACATGACATTCCCAATGTCACTAAAACAGATAGGTAGATTCGAGAAACAGAATCCTTATGGAATCAACGTATATGGTTACGAGGATAGTGTTTACCCGTTGAGAATTTCTAAGAAGGAAGGAGTCGAAGTCGTAAATTTACTATTGATATCTAACGAGAAAACGAACCACTATTGCTGGATCAAGAATTTCTCTCGATTGATATCCTCGCAGAAAAACAACCATCAGCACAAAGTATACGCGTGCATGCGTTGTTTGAATCATTTTAATAGCGAGGCCAAACTGGCCAAGCACAAGGAAATCTGTTCCAACCATGAGGCTGTCAGGGTTGACATGCCTAAGGAGGGTAGCAAACTCAAGTTTAGGAATCAAAATAGGAGTATGAGAGTACCCTTTGTAATATACGCTGATTTTGAGGCTTTTACTGAGAAGATACACTCATGTGCACCTGAGGGGGGTACGAGTCACACAGAACAGTATCAGAAACATACCCCTTCAGGGTTCTGTTACTATGTAAAGTGTGACTTTGATGACTTCCTATCGAAATTGGTTGAATATACTGCCAAGTCACCCGAGGATGATATCGGACAGATTTTCATCGACTCCATTGAAAAGTCCGTTCGTCATCTTTATGATAAAACCAAATTCTCGAAGAGTGCACACTTGACTCGTAAAAACATGATAGATTATGAGAAAGCAACAGTGTGTCACATTTGTGAAAGGAAAATCGCAGAGGACAAGGTACTAGACCACTGTCATCTCACAGGAAAGTATCGAGGTGCAGCTCACAACGAGTGCAATCTCAAGTACAAGCTCCCTGAGTTTTACCCCGTGATTTTCCACAACCTCTCGGGTTACGATGCTCACCTGTTCATACGAAATCTAGGTGTTACAGAAGGTAAAATAGACTGTTTGCCTAGCAATGAAGAACAGTATATTTCCTTCTCCAAGACGATTGTCGTTGACAAGTTTGTCAACAAGGATAAGAAGGAAGTTTCCGTTAGACGGTCTATTCGATTCATTGATAGCTTCAAGTTTATGGCTTCTAGTCTCGAAAATTTGGTGAAGAGCACTCCGCTAGATTCATTCAAGAGCCTCAAGAAGCAATTCACGGATGAGGAGCTCCCGCTACTAACCCGTAAAGGCGTCTACCCATACGACTACATGGATGGGTTCGATAAGCTGTCAGACAAGCAGTTACCTCCCATAGAGGATTTATATTCGAAATTGTATGATACTGATATCTCAGAAGAGAGCTACTACCACGCACAACTAGTCTGGGATACCTTTAACATGTCTACAATGCGAGACTATCATGATTTATACCTCAAAACAGATGTACTTCTGTTAGCTGATGTTTTTGAGAATTTCAGGGACGTCTGCTTGAGGAATTACAAACTAGATCCGTGTTGGTACTACACTGCACCCGGATTGGCTTGGGACACCTGCCTGAAGAGCACGAAGGTAGAGTTGGATCTTTTAACCGACCCAGATATGCTTCTGATGGTCGAGGAAGGAGTTCGTGGAGGTGTGTCCATGATAACCACGAGATATGGAAAGGCTAATAACCCATACATGGGCGATGAGTATGATCAATCGAAGCCCAACACGTATTTACCATACTTGGACGCTAACAACTTGTACGGGTGGGCAATGTCGAAGCCACTTCCAACTCGAAACTTCAAGTGGATGACTGATGATCAGCTCATGCACTGGGAACAACATCTATGCATCATAGAGGTGGACTTGGAATACCCAGAAAACCTCCACGACCTCCACAATGACTATCCATTGGCTCCTGAAAGGGTCAAAATCAACGGAGTAGAGAAGTTGGTTCCAAACCTTGGTAATAAAATCAAATACACTCTCAACCATCAAGCTTTGAAGGCTTATCAAAGCTTGGGCCTGAAAATAACAAAGATTCACAGAGGCATCTCGTTTGAGGAGTCCGCCTGGATGAAGAGTTACATCGATTTGAACACTAAGCTAAGGACGGCTGCAACCAACAATTTCGAGAAGGACTTCTTCAAGCTGATGAACAACTCTGTTTTTGGTAAGACCATGGAGAACATCCGGAATAGGGTTGATGTAAGGCTTGTCACAAGTGAAAAACAAGCGAAGAAGTTGATATCGAAGCCGAACTACAAACATCGAACCATATTCTCCGAGAATCTAGTTGCGATCCATATGGCTAATACGAAATTACAGTTCAATAAGCCTATCTACACCGGTATGTCTGTTCTAGACATATCCAAGACCCTAATGTACGATTTCCATTACAACTACATCAAGCCCAAGTATGGTGATAAGGCCGACCTTCTTTTCACGGATACGGACAGTCTACTGTATAAGATCGAAACTGACGATTTTTACAGAGACATCGCACCGGACGTGAAAAGGCTCTTTGACACATCGAACTACCCCAACGACCATCCATCAGGAATCCAAACCCTTGATAACAAGAAGGTCATTGGGATGTTCAAGGACGAGGCCGGTGGTAAGCAAATCATCGAATTCGTTGGACTAAGGGCCAAACTCTACTCTTACAAGATGGAGGGAGCGGAGGAGAAGCGGTGCAAGGGCGTGAAGAGGGGTGTTGTCAAGAAAACCATAAGCTTCCAAGATTACAAGGATTGCTTAATCGAAAAGAAGCAACAGATGCGGAAGATGAATGCGATCCGTTCGAATCATCATCAGATTTATACAGTGACGGTGAATAAAGTAGCCCTATCGTATGACGATGACAAGCGTATAATCTTGGAGGACGGTATTCACACGTACGCATATGACCACTTTAGATCTAAGATCTTAGATCTTAGATCTTGCGAATGAAATTCCTGGTAGGTAGGTACACTAGAAGTAAACATCACGTTAAATTTAACACATTTCGCATTAAATTAGAACACTACTTGGCGGTAGTTCTGGATCTTCAAAAATAGCTTGAAGTTCTTCTCGAACAAAGCTTCTTTTAGGTCCGCTTGATAGATAATACAATACAGGTTGATTAGGTGAAACGACACTACGTGATAACTCGTATATTTTCAAGCTCCAAATTGGATCTGTAGCCCTACGTCTTTCACCACCCTCAGCCTCACCAGGAGCATAAAGGTACCTAACCTTTAGGAAGGGTTCTAGTCTAATTTCATCAAGTCCAACATCTCTCTTGTAGCTCGTGCTGCCCGCGGTTACTGAGACTTCTTTTAGTGCTTCAATAGGCTCTTTACCAGTCAGCCTTGTTCGTTCACCATTCAAAGCTTTAATCACTCTCGGTAACCTTTGAACCCACTCTCTAGATCGATCTGTTGTTATCATTTCTTGCGCGTATTGATGTGAAAACAGCCTTTCACTTAACGTTCGATTTGCCCTCTCCACAAAAGCTTGAGATCTATGATTCCCAGTCACACTTCGTTGGATAATAACCTTCTTTCTATTCATCAAGGTTGTAACACCTCCCATGAACTCCTTGCCAGGATCGATGATCAATGTTTCAGGCCACCTTAGTCTTCTCGAGTAAATTTTAGTAAAAGCTTTTCCAACCTCTGTTGATTCCTTCGTTGAAATGGGTTCAGCATCTTTATACCTTGAGGCTATATCAATAACAACCAGAGCATACTTGTACGTCTTACCTTTTACTATATCATGAGGTAGAAACAACAAATCAGCTTGATGAACATGGTTTGGTCTATCTACAACATAATGAGGCCTTGGGATATACTTGGGTGGGGGTAAGTAAATCTGCCACAACGCCTGTTTCTCAAGCCACGCTCTCGCATCCTCACTAGAGAGGCGAAGCCTCTTGCCTTTTGCAGCCTCTACCAGATTTTGTACTGCAGCATAACCTTTCCAATATCCACTAGGGCTATAGTAAATTTTCGATAGAGTCTTTTCCATTATCATTTTAAAGATGCTCGGCACTCTTTAAAAATGTCAACGACGATTTCCAACAAGTTGAATCCGAACAGGATACCGAAAGAACCTTTCGGATTAAAAGCCGAATCCTCCTTGAATAGGGTGACATTCAACCCCTCGTCAGCTAATCCAGGTGAGAAATTGTATGTAAACATACCCCAGCTATCAGAAAATGTCGTAATCGTACCGGGTACTGTTCACTTGAATTTTAATCTGATCATCACAGGTCATGCAAACGCTACATTGGTTGACAACGTGGGTAGAAGTCTAGTGACCAACCTCAAGGTCGTACTTGATGGTGAAACCCTACAGGATACTCACAGATATGATCTGTTCCAGACGTACCAGGATTTATTTCTCACGATCGAAGAACGCAAGGATAGACTAAAACAGGGGATATCTGCAACCGATAATATGAGGAAACTACGAACAAATGCAGGTGACAAATCGACCGCAGATGCGGTTGAAGTCGCATTAGCAGCGCTCCACAACACCAAGTACTCAATACCGCTTGATCACCCCATCCTGAGAGACCATGGCGCTTTCTATCCGAAAGGACTAAGTCAGCCCATCTCGTTTGAACTCACACTAGCCCCAGTGTCCGACATTGTAGTCTACTCCGATACTATAATTACCCCAACGTACAAGCTAAACAATATCGAATTGGAGTATCGATGTGTAACGAGTAATTATCTCGCCAGCGAAGCTCTGAGCGCTTACAGGATTGGCAAGGGGTTCTTCTACGAGAATGTTACCCTCCACAAGACTTTCAGGATATCGAAGCCCAATGATCCGATCCTAAACGAGCACATAAACGTTCCAAGAAGATCGATTACTGGAGTGCTATGCCTATTTACGGAGACTTACGATGCTGGTGAACGGGTATCCGACAAATTTGTCAACCCGAATATCAAGTCCATCTCCATTAGTATTGATGGGATGCCCAACAAACTGTACTCAAAGGGTATGATGCCTACGGACATGTGGGAATCTGTAAAGAAACGTTTTGGATCGAACAACAGTGTATCAGAGGGGAGCTTTTACGCAGCCGATGATTTCGGGTTGTGGATAGATCTAAGGACCGACCCAGATAACGAGATCCATGGAGGTGGACTAGCGCTGAACAGCACTCGCGATGGAGTAAGGCTAGAAATAAAGAGAAAAACTAGTGGCACTGGCTACATCACGTGCTACATTTTTGTGGTCGGTGATGCTCTCATGGAGATCATGCATAATAGCTTAAAATCTGTACTGTATTAAGCAAGACCCAAGACCCAAGTATGAAAGAGTTACAGGATAAGACACCATTCAATTGTATCATAACTGGGCCAACCAATTGCGGCAAGACACAATACCTGATAAACCAGCTGCGTGGTCCATTCCGATACGTCTTCAGTTACATAGTCCTAATTTGCCCTACTTACGCTAAAAATAGAACCTACTACGGATTCGCCAAGGGGGATGGTAGGTTCATAGTATTATCACCACCGCCATCTGGCGGTAGTGACGATGGTGAGATTAATGATCTACTCAAGGATTGTGAAGACGTGTTCTCCGGAAGCAATACCTTGATAATATTAGATGATTGCGCCGTCTCCAAAGAATTGAAACATCGCTCAAACAATTTCATAAATCTTGCATTCTCGGGAAGGCATCACCAATTGTCGATATGGGTACTAACGCAGCAGTTAACATCTATAGCTAGGCCCTTCCGTGATAATGTCGCTTGTGTTGTATCGTTCCATAACCCGTCCCAAGTGGGTACGAAAACCTTGTTTGAGGATTTTGGTGGAGATTTAGATAACGATACACGTAAAAGGCTCATAGAGCTTCTAAAATGTGAGAAACACTCCAGTCTATGTTTCTGTTTGCGATATCCATTTCAGTGCTATTTGGAAATTCCATCGAGTTCCGAACTAATATAAAAATAGTACTAGTACTAGTACTACTACCATGGCGGAGATCGATTTTGAAAACTATATCGAAGATATAAAAATTCCCGAAGCTGTTCGATTAGACCCTCTGGATGAAGTTGAGGAGAAACGAGAATCACTAGCAGTACTCGCATCCCTGGGAACCACCAAGGAATATGTTGGGTTGAACATGAGTCTAGGCGACGTGAAAAAACTAACACCAAAAGGTGTCAATAAATATTACAACAGGTATCAAGCAGTCATAGGAAAGCAAGTTTCTGAGGGGCTAGTTAACGCGAGTATTCAGACTGTGACTCAGTTAATTTCTTACATACTACCCATAGACGATTCTGAAGAATTGTGTTCCGATCTACAAAAAGACGAGTTGGTGAAACGTGAACTCACAAACTTTGCGGGAATATTAGCATTGAAGGGAGGCAGATTTGTGGCACTTGCAAGTGGTCTATTTCAAGTTGCAAGACACATCAAATTTAACACGAAATGTGTTAATTTTAGAAGCTCTGAAGACATGCTATTAGATTCCACAGCGAAGCTGACGGAATCTAGCACGACTTCTAAAAACTTGATTGAAGTTGTGCCTGATGAAGAAAAATCTGATGGTTAGGTACCTACCATGCTACCTTCGGTAGTAGATAATCTAAAAAATTTAACGTATTTCGCGTTAAAATTTAACAGGAGAAACGTTTCATTTCTGCTACCAAGAAGGTAACACCAAGGTAACACCAAGGTAACACCAAGGTGATATAAAGATTTCTTGTTAGGTAATAAAAATGTCAGACCAAAGTGAAAGAGACCTTGAGACAGTTGAACAGATTACAAAAATACCACAGGTGGTATCAGCACCGAAGGTGGTAAGACCAAAGGAAAAAGACCCTAAAAAAGTCGCTGCTGGTAAAAAACTCGCGGCGATCAACAAGATGGCAAAGGAAGCGCTAGAAAGGGAAATTAAGCGTGAAGCTGAACAAGAAACCATAAGGTCTGTTCAAAATAGAAATTCTGAAAACACCTCGGGTGATACAGAGTCTTCAGGAGGTTGGCTTCCATCGCTCTCATTTCCAACCATAATATCACTGGTTGGTGTCGGGTTAACAGCTGTGAATATGTTTTGGATGAGAAAGAAACACGAATCAGAATACTCTCAAGATCCTAGATCTTTGAAATAAGACCTTCAAGATCATCAAGATCTTAAATCAGAAGAACCCAAGATCCCAAAATCTAGAATGGGAATGATTTAGAGATATCTTTTCCACTATGAAAACAGATCTTCGATTATGTCTGAACAAAATAAGCTCGTTAAAACAGTAACCGATTCTGCAGTTCTAGTCGGATTGGCGGCTGGGGTTGGTTTCATCGGCAAGAAAATTCTAAAAGAAAACTTCTTGAGCGATCCAAGCTCAAACGTCATGGGCTATGGTAAGTGGGTCGCCGTCATGGCTGGAAGTATGGCTCTAAAAACTTATCTTGAAGATAAGAAGATTCTTCCAAAAGATCTTTGAAGAAGATCTAAAGATCTAAAGATCAAGAGATCAAGTATGGCGACAATTGCGATAATGGTTGGTGGAGCTGTACTAAATGCGACAACATTCATCGGGGGTAGCTACTTATCGAAATATTTACAAGGCGGACATGTAGACAAGGAAAAGATTAGACACGACAAAGCTATCGAGGCATATCAAAGAGATTACGAGACCTACAATGAGAAAAGACAAAAGCTTCTTGATTGGGAAGATGAGAATAGACGTACAAACGTAGTTTCATCTCAAGATTTTACTAACACTGATGAAGCGTTGAAGCTATACAATAGAACTCATCAGGCTGAGAATCTAGTATTGGGCTATGAACCCAAGTTCTCCGATTACTACAAACCTTCAAAGAATCAGAAGATGGGCGAAATGATATACGTTGGTGGTGGTATGGCAGCCTTAAGCTATGCAGCTATAAAGCTATTTTGAAACTCCTGGTAGGTACCTACCAGAAGTAGAGCCGTAACGAGTCACATACTCACCATATGAATTCTTAGTTTAAAAAGAGTAACCGATAGTAACATACTAAGAATGGAAGGCGGCGATATCGATGAAAATCCTTTTGATCCTCATGGTGATGACACGGGTGGCGATGCAGGCAGCGGAGCCGCTGAAGAAATTGGTATGACTTCACCCAAACGTCGTGGCTCATATGTTACTCAATCTAGTACTTCTAGACACGATCATCATGCGGAAACCTCCTTTATAGACGATGTAGATGAAAATCGCCCTCTGATAGATCGAGAAATGGAAAGAGATGACGCGTGGGATGAAATTCGTAGGAAATTCCCTAAAGCAAATCCTTCCAAATCTCCATTCATTGCATCCATGGACAAGTTTGGCCAAGTGGTGGTCAAACTTGCTCGGAGTAGAGGAGGAAAGTCTCACCTGTTCTTCAATTCTGATGGTGAAGTTAACAGTAAATTACCAAAAACTATCATTAGCAGCCTCGGTGAGACGAGCGATCAAATCGTGAATGAAAATATAGAAGAAATAGCAAAACTTAATAGGAAACGTGATGAGTTAATCACTGAACGGGAGGATGCTTCCGCAAGTAGGAGAGAGAGCATAGATCAGCAAATTGCTGAGAAGGACAACCAAATCGCTGCGGTCGAAGAAAGAACTGAAGCAATAGAGGGTAGAATGTCACTTCGAGATAGGGTCAAGGCTGTTTTCAAGAAATATGGCTTCACTGCTTTTGCTGTTCTGTCAGCTGTGGGCCTTGTTATAGGCGTAATCATTTCTAGCATGTCAAGCGGCTTATCAACTCTTGGGAAAGGATTGGGCGATGGAATGAAAGAGATTGGAAAAAAATTAGGCCAGATTTTACCAGGTATGATTGGAGCTATTGCTAGCTTCATTTTCAAGACTGCAGGACAGGTCGTGGGTTTCCTAGCTAAAAACGCCTGGTTGCTCATTGTAGGTCTAGTTTTGTACATGGTGGAACAGTATAAAAACAAGAGAAAGTAGAGTATACACCATGGCGACGTCAGTATCATTTTATACGAAATACGCTAAAACAAGAGTTCATATGAACCCTCCCCTCGAATCTGTAAAGTCGATACAGTTGAAAGGGTTTAGCGGTGATTTTGAGAGCAGTATAAAGCTTGAAGAAGTTCAGTGGATATACAATCCAGCAGTAGATGAAAACAAAATTACATGGATTGCTGCTAATGATTACACGATAGAGACTCTGAAGAAGTATCTCAACAGCAACGTACCCGTCAATATTGAAACGAATATCAGTGGGCTACAGAACTTCATATCAGCTCAAAGTTCTATTTTCCTTTCTAAGATCATTGCCAAGAAATTGGGGGTACCTGAGTATCTTGAGGCAGGAAAATTTTATCACATACACACCCGCGGTAGATTAAGAGTCTATTGTGATATTGTAGATTCAAGTCGTTCTTATTTAAGCACTACTCCACGATTTAGACACTCTAGGGGTGAGGTGGAGGTTAGTTCAAGTAAATTGCTTGCTACTGTAGACCCTTTCGTTACCACCGGCGAAGCTGGTATCGAGTATCCAGTGGTATCATGTGATCAAAGTAAGCTTCCATTGAATTACTTTGATGTACACATTGTCAGCGAAGTGGACGACGGACTGTTGAAATTCGATGAGATAGTCCAAATTACGTTAGAGATTCTAACGTAAGAATAAAGCGAGATCAAAAGATCTAAAGATCCCTTGATCTTTAGACCAAGATGGAAGACTATAACAAGATATACCCGGAATTATCTAAACAGCCCACAGCCCCACCTGAGGCTCTTGAATCTGGTGGAGACACTTTCCGTCTCCAGAAGTCAGGTGAAGCCTTACAAAGTCTTGAGAGGGAGGTTAAACACTATGAGGATGTTCGGAAAAAATACAAGAGGTATCGTGATATTCTTATGAAGATTAGTGCTGCGACTGGTACTCTATCAGTTATTCTAAGCGGGTCTGGTGTGGGGACTTCACTCACAGGCGTTGGGTTACCTGTTGGGGCATCATTAGCTGCAATTGGCGGATTTTGTGGTGTCTGCAGTGTTGTATCAGGCATCTCAGCTAAGAAAGCTAGTAAAAAGGTTAGCAAGCATGAACAGACCGCTTCAGTTTGTAAGGCAAAGGTAAACACGATAAAAGATCTTATATCTAGAGCCTTGAGGGATAACAAGATAAGCTACGAAGAATTCCACATCATCATTCAAGAGGTTGTTAAGTACAACGAGATGAAGCAGAACATTCGAATGAAATATAGAGCTCCTGAATCACTACCATCAAGGGTGAATATGGAGGAGCTAAAAAAACAACTACGTACCGAGATGGTGGAAAAGTTAGGGTTAAATCAATAAGGATAAGAATAGACTGTTTTACTGGCGACAGCGATGAAGAAAGGCCTCCAGAATACAATAGTGACTTTCAATCCTCCACATGGTAGACGTGTTAAAAGTACACTCATGTCATCCAAAGCGGATGAGATGATGACTGGAAGTCGAAGTAAGGTAATGACTAAAGCGGACTTCTTGGCTCTGTTTCTTCAACGGTATCCCCATGCCAATTTGAACAGGTTCAAGGCTGAAGATTTCTTCGGCAAGCCCAATATGATGTTCTATGGGAAGGAAGGTGAAACGGCTGTGTTTGATGATGATGGTAAATTACGACCTAGTCTATACTTCTCAGATGACATGAAGCGTGAATTGGGCATCAGTAGCGGGTTTCCTCTAGAATTAACGTTGAATCCTAATCCAAAGTTGAGTGTACCTGCGATGCGATTTGATTCTGTCCCAAGTGGCTTAGCCACTAGTCGCAGTAGGATGATCGATCAAAAGATCTACATCACACCGACGGAGAGTTTCCACGTATCCTTTAGAGAAATTGTTAACAAATCAGTGTTGACTCATTACAAGGGCAAGGAAACCAGAGCATGGATGGGTAGTCAAGACATGAAGTACTGGCCTCAGCAGTTGAACTTCGCTGTGTGGTGTGCAACTACCGGATGCGGGGTCAGTCAGCGTCTCCTATTTGAAGACAAGCTAAAAGGAAAGAATATAGATTACGATGTCACAGACAGTGAATTGAAGCTTCCACCACAGGTTAGACAGTTTCTATGGTTTCATGTTTACTTTACAATCAGATGTATCTTGTTTGAACTGGGAGGAATTCAGAGTGAGATGGCATTGCCTGGTGATCCCACGTTCGACAAGATGGACAACAAGTACAACATACCTTCGTATGAGAGATTGTGTCGTGATTTTGGAATCCACCCCAGCACCGATTTCAGATTCAAGGGCGGCGCTAATCATGGTGCTGGTAATATTTTCATTTGGTATACCGGTGAAGGGCCTCGCTCAACCATTTACAAGTATCCTCAAGATGGTAGTAGGTTCAACGATGAGGGCGGAGCGAGTTTGAAAGGCGATTTGATCCAGTACATGGAAAACAAAGAATCCATTGCACAATACGAATATTTCATAACCGAGACGTCGTATGGGTTAACAGCTGAGGGCCACTCTAGAATCAACAAGTCCATTGAAGCCTTCGTATATTGCATCCTTGGAGCTCAAGTGAATACTCGTAGTAGCATACTTGGAGAAACCGGGTCAGCTCAAGAAGTTCAAAGTGAATTTCTTACTTTATTCGAAGATGCAATTCGACAGCCGGATATCAGTAAATCCATACAAAGGTTTCAATTGGCTATCCAAAAGGCCAAGGTCAAATTGGACTTGGCTGTATCTCCAGGGACTTGGCTTATGCCTTCCAGGCTTGAGATCAATACTGAGAGTGTCGTGGGTTACAACAACAAGCTGAAGCGAACAAGTCCGACCATGAAATTGGGGGTCAATTCAGAAGTAAACATGGTTATCAAGCCCGTTGGAATCAAGCATAGTCTTGGAGTCAGTAAAGTCAAATTGCCTCATGTGGTGAAGACTCCAGAGGTGAAGCCACCAGCGAAGCCGGCTGCCACCAGTGGTGGCGAAGCCGCTGTAGTGAGGCCACTGGTTACCACCAGTAAGGTCTCTAATCATGAAGTCAATCTCATATCAATTACGGGTGTGGTGGCTTGTGTGGTATGGATGCTATTCAAGTAAGATCTTTGAAGATCCACTAATCCACTTAAAGGGACTAATCACATATATTATAGATATGACTCATTTAAAGTGTGAGCACGGTAAACGTAAATACGTTTGTAGAGAATGTGGCGGGAAAGGGTTGTGTGTGCATGATAGACAGAGGGGCACTTGTAAAGAATGCAAAGGCTCACAAATATGTCCACACAATCGCCAGAAAAGTGGGTGCGTGGACTGTGGTGGATCACAAATATGCAAGCATAAAAGACGTAAATACGCTTGTAAAGAATGCGGCGGGAAAGGAGTATGCGAGCATGGCAGACGTAGATACATTTGTAAGGAGTGTGGCGGGGGAGGGATATGTGAGCATGGTAGACAGAGGTACACCTGTAAAGAATGCGGCGGGGAAGGGGTATGTGAGCATGGTAAAGACAAACGTCTCTGTAAGGAGTGCGGTGGGAAAGGAATATGCGAGCATGGTAAAGACAAACGTAGCTGTAAAGACTGCAAAGACAACAGGTAAAATCATTGTGCTTGTTTATTACAGGAATCCTGTAATAAATGGTCTTTCCAAAATCAAAAGCCAGGTAGGATACCCACCAGGAGTTTTCATTCGTTAAGGGTAAATAATTAACGAACTCATCTCGTTAATATTAGGGGTGGGGTGTGTATGTCAGAAAACACTAGGGTAAATAATTAACGACTCATCTCGTTAATATTAGGGGCGGGCTTGAATCACTAAGGGTAAATAATTAACGACTC
>JANUFV010134221.1:0-14784 GCA_024757865.1 Epizoanthus scotinus | reverse complement strand
AATGAATAAAGCAATAAATAAATTTTAAAAAAAAGCTATCAAGTATTAACTATTTAATAAAACTGAAACAATAACCAAATCAGTCTACAAGGCAGTAAATCCAATTATGAGTTAAAATTGTAATCTTTGGTTAAAGCTAAGCCCCTTTCTAACTCGGCCCAGGAGTTATTTAGTGCTAAACCCAATTAACGGTGCAAATCTGATCGACAAATCATAGCGTGTAAATCCGTCTTTATGATCCGCCAACGACGCGTACAGCCGGCGCCGAATGGCACATTATGCTCCTTTCCTTGGTTCTAGTTTCCCATTGCTTCCCGTCATACACTCAATTGAAAACAATCCAATTCCTTCTTGTCAATTTCACCCCCTCCCTCCACCCCCCCACTACCTCTCCTTCACAATAAATGACGAACAGTCCCTAAGCCGACTGTAATGTGCTGCGTCCGTGTCGTTTAGTGGATCGTGTGAGCTGATTGGTTGATTATATCATGTTACTCCAATTGTTTAATAGTTGATCATACGATAACAACAACTTTTTTCAATTCTGATTGGCTGAGAGCATGTCATTGACCAGTGAGAAAGCTGTAGCCAATCAGATCACAGCTAATGCGCCGATAGTCCTGGGAACGAGTGACGAACACCTCCATTTCTCTGGCTTCATTATGTTTGAACGAATTAAAAGCCAGATTTCGAAGCAGATTTTTTTGAATAACTTTCTGCAAGTTGATGCAAAAAACGTAATCCAAACTGAAAAGGATCAACAGTAAGTGGCTGAAATAATTTAAATGGGGGCTGGGACCAAATATATAGTTGGATATTAGAGGGCACGAAAAACAATCATTGATTTCAAGACAAATTTAGTCAATTTGTTCCGACTATTGCTTCAAATTGAAAATATTCTAAGATTAATTATTTTATACGTAGAAACACAACACAAAACATATATGTACTATACAATGGCACATGGTGACTCTGATGGCCAGCTTACTCAACTATTCTCATTTCACTGCCATTGAACTGTAGGGCCAGATAGAGTTTTGAGAGGGGAAGTCACTTAACGCCTTACTTCAGTATCAATGTTAGGGAGAGCAGTAGTAACACAAGTATGGAAAGTTTCACTATAAAAATATCAGTTTGAATTCTTCATGACTCTACTCATATTTATATATCATAATTAAAAAAATACATGCCAGTTCAACCCATTGAGCTGAATTTGTAATGGCTTCAGAATGAGATGTAAGATGTGTCACGATAGTCAAACACAGCTAGCATCAACAAAACGTGTTAATAGACCCCAAACTCTGTACATGCATGTACATTTGTACGTTGATGTCAAATATTAATTGAATAATAAGAACACAAAAAGCCCTTGTATGTTTTATATTGGAAACATAAATGTTTTTGAGATTCGCTTTCCATGTCAGACACAGTTTCGACTGTGTCAACAATATATACATGTCCACTACACGAGCAAGGCTCATCTTCGCTCTTGAAATATGAAATATGCAGAAGCTTGCTTACTTTTGGCATCAGTACTTTTCTTATGTGCTTTTTGTTCTTAACTGTCTCGCTCAAGGCATATGTTTCCATAAACGTCATAAGTCTCAGGATAATCTTACAACTGCAAGTGCTTTTAAAACATGTTTATCTAAATTCCAAATGTTGGCTTTACAAATCGAATTGACGTCCTTTACCAAGATCGGATTTAGAAATTGCATTTGAAGAGAAATATTACAACTTTTACTTAGTTGAATTAGGTTTTTTTGTCGTTTTCTGGTTCACGATTCCTTTTAGCTATTGTCAAGAAATGTATCAACTGCGACATTGGACTCAAGTGTATACGAACAATGGCACGATACTGGAAACCGTTACAATGTCCTGCTATTGTAAAACAAGAGAGAGAAAAGCTAAAGAAAACGGCATTCTCATCGAGTTTGGAAACAAAATTTAATTCGACCACAATATGCAAAAGTAAACAGCAGCAGGGCGAGTCTGTTGGGTTTGAAGTTGATGGCAATGCTCCACTGAGATGAAAAGACGATAGGAACCTCAGCCTTCATATACGTTAGATACGGGCATTTCCTTCACTAAACTTTGATAGATGATGATAGATAGTTTATTAGTGATTAAAATTTACATTAAATTGAAACAAATATATACAAAAATACTGATGTAGTCTCCAATTACTATTATATTTTATAGTTACTATCATTATAAAGAAAAAAATCAGTTTTGCTACTGATATATATTCTAGTTACTATTAAGTTATAATTACTGTTTACTATATATGAAACTGTTCTTCAGTCTGTTGGTCTTGCATATGGGCACATTGAAATTGCGTTTACGTCTAAGATTGACATTACATGTGTTTGGTTTTAGCAGTAAGTTGTGCAACTTATGGTCCACATTAGAGCTAATCTCATTGAATAGATTGGCTGTTAGTGCATTTCTGCGATCGTAGAGTGGAGTTAGGTTACTGGCTGCCACTGAAGGCTTCTGCATTGGTAGTGAATGGGTAAATTATCTTTAAAGCACGCTTCTGCAAGCTTTCTAAATCATCCGACAAATACTGCGGGAGTCCGTTATGGAACTCGGGACAAGCGTATTCGTTTATGGGGCGAATACATGTAGCATAGAATGTCAAGAATTCCTTTGTTAACACGTTTGCTCGTTTAAGTTGTTTCAAGAAGTACAGTCGGGTGGACACCTTTCGTATGATTTTCGAGATATGAATGTTCCATTTTAGGTTTTCTGAGATGTTCAAACCAAGTAGTTTGACGTTGGAAACTACCTCAATAAGTTTCTCGTTCACCGCAATAACAGGGGCGAAGTCGGTGGCACTCTTTGCAAACGATATCCGTAGCTATATATAGATCGAACGTACCGTTTCTCTCGCAATTTTCAGGTATTTGGGATTTTATAGGTTAGGTATTCAAGGTTTTAGTTGCTGACAAAGTTATACGTATTTAGAGTGTGGAGTTCTCAGCTTCTGAATCCTTCTCGTTAGCCCCAAAAACATTATAGGCCCGCATTGTATAGCAAAGCTGAGTTGGAGCAATGTATGGCTTTCTGACTAACATTCATGTTTACAATGGAGAAAGTATTCGGGTATTGAAGAATTACTTGATTCCATGGAAAACCAATCTTGTTGTATGATTGTGAAATGTGGGAGTTGTTTATAATGTCACCTTTTAGCAAGGGGTCAGTACTAGTATCAGAACTTTACCTCCAGGTTGCTCGATGATCGGGTTGCACCAGAAAAGTGACATACTAAGTTTTGCAAGATTAGTTTTGAAGTTAATTCAAAAACAAGTAATTCAGCTGTTAAGGCAGAATTAGGCTAATTGCCATTACATATTGCGATGTATGTGAAAGTAGTAAGCGATTTTGGGAGATTTTATATATTGGAGATAATCTGTTTGGGAAAACACTCTAAAGTGCTGTATTGAAATGGTTTACAGGTGTAAAGTTTACATTACGTATACTACTGGTCTGGATAATTATAAAGGTACTTCTCCAACACAGAATATTCAACTTGCTATGTTACTCAAACGATTTAAAACGAAATTGATTGATGTACTTATTCACATGTGGCAGAGAGATTTAAACCAAGTTGTTTTGATAGCAAGTTGAGATTATACAGAATTATTAAGTTTAAATATTCATGTGAAAAGTACCTGTTACATTTGAAAAGATCGGAAATTATAATTGTTGTTACAAAACTCACAACCTCCTCACACGTTTTTCCAATCGAGATCGAAACATGTTTAACAATACCATCCGGAATATGTGAAATGTGACATTGGGGTTGTCGGAAACGAATCCCATTATCTAATCGAATGTCGTCACGACAAAGTATTATCTTTAAGAGAGATATTTTTGACAAAACTAAATTATCTCAATCATAGCTTTTCTGATCTCGATTTGAAAGTCTATTTGAGTACGTAATCTCTATGGTAGACGATGATACTCATCTATAAAAACAACGCTTTGAAACCCTACAAGTCAATTCTGATGTTAATTAAATAATATTGTAATGCGAATCTATACCTTAAATATATATGGTATATTCCAAATGTACTATTGTTGTTTTATTAATACCAAAGCTTTTATACATAAGAACACGTTTCTATTTGATAAAGATATTATTATAAAAAGTCAACAAGTGCCTGAAGCGAACATCGACCCGGCCCGTGTGAACTTTTACCTTTCCTGAAATCATTGGGCCATCTCTATATATGTACATATTGAGTTCAAATAACATTTTAGAATTGTTTATCTACTCTCACTACCCAAGTTAAACCTAAGCGAAGGAGAACTCCATACCTTGCGATAGACTACATATTCAGTTGTGTGCTTGACGCATGTGCAAGATTTTGAAACTTTTGAAAGAACAATTGCCATCCTCTACTCCTGCTCTAGGCTCTAAAAAACTTGTGCAGTTAATTTACAGATGCACAGCCACCGACAAATTTGTGCTGAAATGCCTCGTAAGATTTATGATTAAATATATGTAAACTCGCCAGCTGCCGGTGGTTTGGGCAATTCCAACACTCGGCAATACCATCTAATTTAGATCAAACTTCGACTAGATTTTTCTAATTACAATTGTCGGACACCCCGCTATTTCTAACATCAGTCATCACCCAAATATAGGACTCAAATTATGAGACTCTTTTGAAGGAACTCATCAAATGTATCTTCTGAATCACTCTTTCCGTCTCTTCTTACTTCTGTTATTGATCGCGCCGCTACTGACCAGAGCCAGAGGCCTGGTCTAGTCTAGTCTCCCTAGTTTGACTGTAAACCGTTAATTAATTATACTGACTTGGAGAATATTATAAGATGTTTCCTAGTTCGTACAAGTGTACTTCGTCCGAATAGTCAAGTTTCGTATTCGCAATTGCCGCTGATCTCAATGACTACAGACTCATGTCTACAGTGGTAGCCTCGACTAGAAGTTAAATGAAATATTCACAAATATCAGCGAGAAGGAGTAAAAGTTGCACCTCCAACAATACACAGAAATCTAAATATCTCGTATCTCCGTTGGTATTTATGAATCTTTAACTTGTAGGGTAAATGCATGCGGTGAGCAGGGTAAATGCATGCGGTAAGCAGGGTAAATGCATGCGGTAAGCAGGGTAAATGCATGCAGTAAGCAGGGTAAATGCATGCGGTGAGAAGGCGGTAAATGCATGCGGTGAGCAGGCGGTAAATTCATGCGGTGAGCAGGGTAAATGCATGCATGCGGTAAGCAGGGTAAATGCATGCGGTAAGCAGGGTACATGTATGCGGTAAGCAGGGTAAATGCATGCGGTGAGCAAGGTAAATGCATGTGGTGAGCAGGATAAATGCATGCGGTGAGCAAGGTAAATGCATGCGGTGAACAGGATAAATGCATAACTGAACTGAGAGGAAACCACAGAGCGCTTAATAGCTCAGTAATACAGAATGTTGGATTTCCTGTGTTTGCACCAACAATGTGCTTGTTCTGAAAGTATGCAGTTTCAAACTGAATCTTTGAGAAACGCATGAACTTCTTGCACTGAGGAAAATGACATCACTACCTGATTTATGTTGTATTACAATGTGATTGGAGCAGGTTCGTGTTATCAACTTGTCCTGATGTAGTTTGGGCTTTAGAATGGATTTCAAGTATTAATGTGTGCTATTAGGTCAGAATGTGCTATTGAGTACAATTGAGTATTGGCCTCTTGTTTTGAACTATACTTGAATTATACCTTCTAGCAATGGAATTCTTAGTTAGATAAAGAGAACTGCTATTCATAGTTACCAGCGGTCTCATCAATACTTCAAGCCGTTGAACCTTCTTCATAGTCGGTAAATCAATGTTCACTTTATTTCAGTTTAATTAGCGCCAATAATGTCCATTGACCATTGTTTTAAAACTGACTTCTGTACTTATCAACTTGGCTTGGTAACGAGTCATGTTAGTTTTCTTATTTAGCTCAAGCTTGCAATAAAATGGAGAATAATCCCTTTTTAAAATAGACAACTCAAGTAAATAGAATAAACGTTTCGTGTGGACTATAGTATACAAACCAACTGAAACTTAAAGAAATAAGAATACATTTTAGTAAGCCCTGTATATATTCCTTACCCTCTTGTGGCATTTACAACAAAACTACAAAGCAATAGTGATATATCTATAAGTTGCCTTGTCTTCGTACAAAACTATTTACTTTGACATTGCATGATACAAATTGATTTGATCCGTCATAACCAGAACTTTTTAATTAAATTAACAAAATGATCACAGACGTTGAACACTTATTTTTCAAAAAACACCTTAACAACTCCAAGGACTGATCGACTTTTAAATTCGAAGTTGTACGAGTACTTTGGGTGACATGGTATTTACATGCGCGCTGTGATGACTTGAGTCATTGTTGAGTCAGATCCTCTCCCTTTCAATAAACACTTGAGAAGCAAAGAATACCGCCATTTTTACCTCTTAATTTGTAGGCCCCATGCCAACTCAATATAGGTACGCAAGCTGTAGAATATAACACTACTTCTGAATTCACTAACAAACACTTTTCTGCTCCTGAAAAGAGCTGGTTGAAATGCTATTATGCAATGCATATAAATATCTATTTTATTTTACAATACCGACGGTAATATTACCAGTGGTGTAACTACATCCCAAACAGGGAAGCCACATTTCAACAGGCCCTGCTCAAGGTTTTACACACTGGCTTTGTAATCACTGATGCAATCTGTACAGTTTCAATGTAATAATATCTAAACTTGTTAATTGTGTAGGATCAGACATTGTTCTACATTCGTATTGATTGTGAAAGTAGCCGGTGTGGTTAACCACAAAGCAATCGCAGTTGACCACTTCGCACAGAACATCCAACTCCAACCCCAAGACTCAGTTTTGATAAGGCACGAAAGAATGAGTTCAGATCCAATTTAGGTTGTCTGATTAACAGCACAGCGGGTTATCGAAATCAAAAGAAAATATAAAGGATATTTGTAAAAACTCTCCAGGGAAGGAACAGAAATAACGCAAATATCAAAGATTGTTTCGTCCTGATTCCACAGTTTAGGCCTCTTATTAGCTGCGTGCCCAGGGCTATATTGTCTCATATTGTTGGCCATGTAGGTAATTAATATGATATCGATGCTAAACAACACGAAAACTTTATTTTAAAACAAAGATTGACTTATTCGGTTTCTTGAAGACCTGTTTCCATGTTTAACACGTAAACGCTTTTGCAGCTCGTTACTCAAAACTATTAGTCAACTTATTGTAAACTATGATTAAAATCAAGCTTGATTGAAATGGTTTTCAGCAACGTATAAAATGCGTACTCCAAACGTATATATATATATATGATGCAGCATCCATTGTATTTGGTGCACGAAAATGGTTTTAGATTTACAAACACCTTTCCTTGAACAGTTGACTCACATAAAATCTGGGGAGATAGACCGATTCTCGTAGGAGCTGGGTACGGGCCGGGGACTTCAATTATCAGACAGTATCGTTCAGTCTTTCACTACGATAACGTATACTTTTACACCACCAAGCTCGATTCTTATCGACTTGCGAAGTCTTGTTGCTCTCGTATCAATATTGGGTCTTGTTTTTATTCAAAGTTCGGTCCATTGTTGTTTTAAGAAGTTTCAGTAAGCAGATTTATGGTTTCCTGTTGAGCCAAGAATAGACGGCATCGCAAAATAAAATCGGTTCTCCCTACAAGAGGGATGTTGACGTGGTCGTGCGTAATTGATGCTGCTAGTAAATAAATGTACAGAATGCAAAATGTCCTGGGTGGACAGGCCCTTAGGACGCTATAAATGGCTTCATCTATTCTTGTGTTAGTATTTTCGCCCCTAGCAAGTTGATGGCCACACACATTTCCTTGCAGTTTTGATATTACAAAGAAAACAGCTCTCACAGCACGCGAACCATTTTGTGCTGTTTCGCCAACTTTCTTGCTGTTTTTGTAATGGAGCCCATAACACTGAAACAGTTCTCGTGTAATGAGATAAACAGACAAGTGACCATATGTAAACTGAATTAAAAGCAATGTTTTCTTTGCACACATTATAGACTACAGACTATAGACGCTCGGGGTATTGGCTTGTTAACTGTCGAACCAAATTACAAACAAATTATATAATACTTCATCAGATACGAGCAGATGATTTCACAAATGTACGAAAACTCAGAATCAAAAACAATATGGCAAGTGGTTCATATCAGCTGGGGACGATTGACTTGGTGTATCAGTCCCATATAAAGAGCTATGAGAGAGCCAAAACACACAGGAAAACATAACAAATCATCGACCCACCTCCCAGCTTTTGTCACAATCATTTCTGTTCCAAGGGAGAAAAATTCATCCCAAAGACTCTTCATTTCCAGATCGACTCTGACGTGCACTAAACTTCTTAGAACAGTTGAGGGGGGAGATGTTGGTGTTGATGGTGGTGAGAGAGTTGAGGGAGACCTTTCATCTATACATTCACTTCTTCCTTTACTGGCATGCGACGTGAGCACTCTCTTCCCTGTTCCTGCATTTCGCAACCGTTCTGGTTAAGAATAAGCACCATTTTGATATCTGTACATCAAGATCGGTTATATAACTCGTAGATAAAACAAGTCAATTCACTTACCTTCCATGTCCCTGGTCAGGCTCTGGGAATCCCAGCTAAACATTGAGTTCTGCCTGCTTGCATTCATGAGTTCTGGGTATTGTGAGGCGTCTATTAGGTGAGCGATTGAGAAAGCACTGGCTTTGGCAGAAAGAAAGCTCGTCAGATCCATTCACTTGACAGATGAGAGCTGCTATCGGATGGTCGCGCAGTCTGTCTGGCTGTGTAACGCACGTAGATCAGGATGAGGAGATGTTCTGCACAATATCTTGTTGAGAGCGCGTGTGGAATGAACTGAATGAGGGTTCTGTGAACTCTGAACTGCAGGCCAGTCTAAAGTTGGCATTCGCAATGCGTTGCTAATTAAAGTAATGCGTCATTCATCATTATCACTATCAAAACAGTAACTGTCACCTAAAGCAGGGAAACCACGGGGTGGAATCTGAGGGACAGTGCAGCTATGCGCATTTTGTTCCGCTTTGAAATGCGTTCACCTCACAGTTACAATTAGAAGTTAACAACTGCAGATAGAAAACTGTACGGGGTTAAGATTGTTCGAGAGTTTTGATGAAGGATGTGACAGTTAAGGCCCATTAGAGTTTAAAGAGTCCCTTACCCCCTGGTTTGAACTCCCGGGTTGGAACACGTTTGAATGCGCAAGTAGCTTGCTGTCAAAGTCTACCCAATCAATCAACTTGGTCATTCAAAGCTAAGGCGGGGAATATCAGGCAGAGCATTACTAAATGGAATCTGTTGTCTTTCGTTGCACTGTCTGTTAATATTAGACATAATCGTCGCGTTACAAACACAAATATAACAACGTTCTTGTGGTGTGCGGGGTCAAAATCTCAAGATTTCGAGATTGAAATATTCATGATCAACATGTTTCAAATATTAGTTATCTTCTCCGAAAAGCCACGAAATATCTCATTTTTAAAAAATATCATTATGTGTGAAATTATATTCCTAAATAAGATTCTTTAAACAAATTCGTATCAGGAGAAAGCCAAACATTTAGCCCGTAATGCCGTGTTATCATTTATGCTTACATCATTAAATAGGTGTCAATCACCGAGAACTAACAATCATTGAGCAAGATTTGGGCTCGCGAATTATAGGATTTTCCACTGCATCCATCATCAAACGTTTTATCAGAGGAAGTGAAACTGCAGTAAACAAGCTCTTAAATGATACTAAAGTGTTTCTGGGAAGATTGGTCAGCAATACAACGTGAATAGACGCAAACCCGACGAGAAACTGTGCGGCAAAACCTGACGCTAATATGATTATACCTGACATTGAGTTGTTGGAATTCCATCGCTTGGCCGCCTTCATTGCTTCATCTTGTGCGGCTGAAGTTACACACCAGACCTGGACATGGAGCCAATCTTTTGATCGATCGTTACAACTACCCTATCCAAATCGAGTTCTAATTGCTTGTTGACCGTAAAACTCCAAAGCTGTCGTTATAGAAAGTGTTACTCGTCGATATAAACCACGGTGTAAACCATTCGGTTTTCACGAGATCGGGAAAAATACCACGAGTTCAGAGATTGACACTTCCATTGAGTCTAAAGTTCCGTATCACAGAGGCCGGAACATTTATCCATTATTGTTAGATTCTAGAAAAGATAAGATCGCTAACGTGTGAAACATCTTGCCTTAAAAGCGAGTTTAATGTTATTTTAAATCTCTCGTTTCCTACATTTGGTTCACACTGAAAATATTGTTAAATGCTGTCAAAACAAAAGTAATTTTTTACAAAACACAGGGCCTAATGATAATAAAGTTTATAATAATTTTCAATTATTTTTGTACTCATCGCAAATCCCAGTATTTTTTTGTCGCCACTTGGGTTGGTTTAAGTTTCAGTCAATGCTTTCATTCAACAACGTACTGGTGGCGAAGTTTGATGCTTTCTTAGTTTGTAATTCGTAATGACACTATTTGAAACAGATTTTTCAAGGATTAAGGCTTATTATCTGGCAACAACATCACGACAGGAGCAGATATCACTCACAATTATACGACTTGAACTTCAGTATATGTATGTAGCTCAAATTGCTCGGATAAAAGCACTTTTGAAAGTTCTGGCCTGGTGACTCGCAAGGAAAGCATAACATAGTCTATAAAATAAAGAACAGTTTTATCCTTTTCCATTGACCGATTCAGTTTATTTATTCGTTTTGGCAGTTTCAAATCACTTGAATTTATATTTATAGCTGCAAATTCCCTGGGTCTTTAAAATTAAGTCAAGCAAATTCGGTTTCCTTTGCATTTATAAATTTATCCACGAGGCAACGGAAGATTGTGACATTTGGAAAATCCAATTTTGAAATCGCTTTAGGTAAATGGAGACTGCAAATGCAATGGAGGTCTACCGACAGTTATAGATACAACCTGTTTGTTTTTCAATAGACTGTCCAAACACCCCACTATTCACTAGATCAGTGAGCTCAATATCAGCGGCGGACTCGATAATTGCATGTGTAGGATCCTATATACTACGCTACTCTCTAATGTCCGTTGAATTGACTTGAACTTTAACGCTGATGTACTCGGAAAACTCAAACACAACAGAAGACGATATGCACGAGAAGGCTATGTAAAAATTACGAGAAAACTATGTAAAAAACAGAAAGTGTAGCCCCTGACAAGAAACTGTAAAGAATGTGGGAAGAAATTAAACCCAACTGAGACTGACAACGTTGTATAATGAACACGCCATTGAAGCGCACGCGCGTGCGATGCCTTGGAACACATACGCTTTCAGCATGATAGTGATTGTTGTTGTTGATGTTGAGCCTTGTGACCATAAATTCACGAAATTCTTATCTACAAAGACCATAAATGGCACTTAATTTATGAAAATACTTCCGGTTTTATGAAACAAATTCTTTCTTGGTTTCGATATTCTTGCTGTGCAGCCCCCGACGATTATAACGACACAAATAAGCTAAATATATCTGCTAGGAAATCCCTTTTAACCTTTTATCCTCCGCTCAGTCGATGTTTCCTTTGATAATCTTTGAGGATCACGTCTTGTTGATTTAACAACACGTAATGGCTGTATATTACTAGTAAAAATGTGCACGAATATTTTGCTGAGCTCTTAATCGACTTCCTGTGAGAATTGGGTTGTTGACCGAGAAGCAGGCAAGAAAATCAGTTTCAGTGGTGATCGAGTTAAATGGAAAATTGAGTGCTCCCTAACTGCTTCACTAATCAGCAACAGCGGCCATCTTGACCTGACTCGATATTCGATAACTCCATGAGAACCGAGTGAGGACTGAAAGCTGTCCTCAGACCATCTAAATGTGTACGTGATCCGTTGAATCAATCAACGGTTTTCACAACTGACGAGGAAACCGAGGACAGATTGTGGTGTTAATGTTTTAAAAACGATTATCAAACACTGCACAAGATGAGAGTAAATTGGAATATCAGGACTTCAACATTTCGACAATCACCTGCGTGTCAGCTCTCCAAACATTTCTTGCCAACTACTTGGGAGAGTTTGATTAAATATATATTTTTGTTGTGAGAGATCTTTGAATTTGTCTCTACTATATCTCTAGTACAGTAGTTACTATTTTGTATTTTAAAAACGGTTACAATAGAATATGATATTGATAGAATTAATAATGTCTTGTAACGTAACTTTTAGGATAACAAGAGAATTGAAAGAAAACTGATGAGTCAGTCACTATGTGTTTCTGTCAATTGTTGTGTCACATTACAGAACAGGGGGTTCTGTATGTAGATAGTGTAATCTGGGTGGGTACTTTCATTTTGGTTTTAAAAAACGAATCCCCGGACACTGACTAATGCATTAACAAACTTTTAATACTATTGGATCTACAATAACTAAGTATGAATATGTTTAGGTAACACTTAATCAGTGTGTTTAGTATTTAGTATTTAGTAAGAGGAAATTTTTAAATTATTTGAGTGTTCAGCGCGAAGGATTTATGAAAGAGGGCTTTAATAGTGAGCGAGAACAAGCGCTACAGTCGCAAACAACCAGCAGGGCCCGGTTGCTCGAAAGTCCGTTAACGTTAACCAGGTCTAACCAATGGTTAAGATTTTAACCCACGATTAGGTTTATATACTTCCTTATTGACTGATTTTGGCTTTCATGTCGGGTTTACGTAATATCTGAGGAATATTTCAATAATACTTTATAGGAACCGGATTACGTATTGCTAGCTGAAGAAATCAATTTAAAAATTTAGCTTAACCATTGGTTAACGTAAACCGACTTTCGAGCAACCCAGGCCAGGAAACTAAAGCGTGTACGCAGTACACCTCTCAAGACAAGTTAGGTTTGTAATGAAAACGTCCGCTTTTCCTGCTTTCTCAGTTTATACTTTAGACTTCGTTTAGTATTCTTCAGTTGCTTTTGGCCGAGTCAGGTTGATGATTCATTCATTCATTCATATTTATTTTACCATTTAAATCTGTACAATGATCAAAGTGTTTTTATTTTAATTCAGACCTAGATTGATGGAGTTTGATACACTATATCATTATCCGTATACAGACAATCGTGTATAGCTTGAGGGAGTTTGGAAGTGCATTTTGTCTACAGATCATAACAATTTGGATTTTAAAAAGACTCCTTGTATCGCATTGTGATTTCCTTGTATTTATCAGTAGCTGCTCTAACCATGGTTCGAATATGTAATCAAACGCACCGTACCCAATAAATGCCCCCGCCCCTCCGTGAAAACAAATATTCTGTAGGAAAAGCTTCCTTACTTGCAAAAAACAGAATAACAACATATTTCAGTATGTTAACATTTCGCTTTTTATTTTGTTACCATAGCAACAGGACATGGTGCATTTTTGTTGCTGTTTTAGTACTCTTGCTATAACACTAATAGCTCATGCATATTCAATAAAAGTGGACACAAAATATGCTAGAAAATACCTGCACATTATGAACTGTGATATGAACTTAAAACTGTCCTTTCATTCACTTGCTTTGCAGAATTATGAATTTTTAAATTTGCTAAAAGTATGCTTTTTGACCTGTACTAGCAGTCCGACTTTTGCCCGCTAAAGAAAAACAATACACAAGATTTGATTTATCAAGGTTCATTACACAGATAGAGGCACAAGAACAATTTTTAGACAACAAATGGCTGGCCATTTATAAACAAGAGAAAAAAATAGTGTTGGGAGTGCACTATTTTAGTTAAAAAAAATGTTCAAAACCACATGGGGTCAGAAAAATTATCTTTGGTGTCAAATTACTGCACCGACTTGAACAATATGAACACATGAACATCTGTAGCAACTGAAATAACAATACACATTGAAAACGATTTGATTCTACTTCTTTGTATGGAAGTTTTTGTGATTGTACTTTACTGAATATCATACTTCACTCAAAACATCACCAACAGAAAGTCAAAATATACTTCCAAATGTGCTCCTAGATAGTTTGCTCCTCCCATTTCTTGCTCAATCTGGAACTGCAGCACTTCTATTGCTCTTCCAAATTCTTTATTTGCATTTAAAGATTGCACTAAGCATGAGCTGAAGCAACACTTTATGTGAAGTCACATCAAAGACTTCATGTTTTCTTTAGATCTGACCCGTTGAAAACTTGACAAGGAATTACCCTACAATTACATTTTATATATTTTATAATACTAAGTCTTTAACCAAGTCTAAATTCTTCACCAAACTTCATTCAGTTGCTTAAACATGTCATTCAAACTTCCAAATCTGAAGAATGTAGCCTGGAGGAGACAAGCAAATTGCTATGAAAGGCTCACCGTGAAAAGACTACCCTGTTCTGCCTTTGAGACAGTTTTCAAACAGGTTTTTGTCAAATTCACTGTACAAAGACTCAGTTATTCGATAATGTGCAGGATTGATCTTCATAACTCTTCAGGATGAGTTCAGGTGCTAGCGGAATGCTCAAAATGGACAAAAACAGCGACATTATTTTGAATTAAAAAGCAAATTCACCGCCCTGCGTATAGCTGCCATCCGTTCAGATAAAACAAGGAAGGAACGGTATGCAAAGTCACGTGATCACTACGCACTGCATGTCATGTTGATATGTCATACGCAGTCCCTACACTTTATCTTTGGAGAAATATGACCTCAAAGTGACCACCCCCCCCACCCCCCTCC
>JANUFV010134110.1:0-14788 GCA_024757865.1 Epizoanthus scotinus | reverse complement strand
CTAGACCAACGGCTTAACGTCCCTGTCCACGGACGGTGTGGCGAAAGAAGGTCGCACAAATACAACCCTTGGGAAGGCCAGGGGTTGAACCCGGGACCTTCTGGTTGGGAGTCAGAGATCTTACCGACTGCGCCAACTACGCGCACACATCTATGATAACCTAAAGATGCCGAGAAGTAGAAATAAGTAGTATAGCATCAGTCAATTACTGCCCATCGTGTAGAATGGTGACTGAGCAACGTACTTACCCTTGCCTTAATCTTGGTGAGATGTGGTGATGGCCAGCCCGCCATCTTCCTCAAGGCGGGCACGACAAACAGGTAGAACGTCACTAGGGCTGACACCGGGTTACCTGGAATGATCGATGCGTGAGGTGCAAAATAACAATGCATTAATACATGCATGTCTATTGCGTGAGAGATCGCTTTAGTTGCGGATTGATTTGTCTAGTATTACGGTTTTTCCGATGCAATCAAAATCAATGAACATGTTTGCTCGGTTATATATAGTTGTCAAGCTAAGTTCAGTTAAATATGCTTTATAAGCACTTTATAAGCGACTATCTGCTTGCGAGCAGTAAATTAATGTAATACACACCACAAACCTAAATTTGCTTGTTGGCGAAACGACTTCGCTTTTGGTGGCGAACTGACTGGTGGCGAAACGTCGTGGTGGCGATGCCAGTTTAAATTCTCTATGGACGAAACGATTTCCAGTATATGGGCGAACTGGTTGAGGGCAAAAGTGTTTATGGGCGAAACGACTTCTAGGTATGGGCGAAAGTGTTTATGGGCGAAACGACTTCTCGCTATGGGCGAAAGTGTTTATGGGCGAAACGACTTCTCGCTATGGGCGAAACGACTTCTCGCTATGGGCGAACTGGCTATGGGCGAAAGTGTTTATGGGCGAAACGACTCGAATTCCTTCAGGTACTTTGTAAAGCTTCTCTAATCAATTATTTATATATCACCATTTGCAAATGTGATCTCATTCTATCCGAGTAAGGATAGTAATTTGAAATACTGATATTTGTGATACTTTAGTTTAGTTCAATAAATGCAAGTAAATTAAGTTATCTGGTTGATCCTGCCAGTAGTCATATGCTTGTCTTAAAGATTAAGCCATGCATGTCTAAGCTCGACAGCAGGCACTTTCATCCCTCCCCATTAAATTGCTAGGATGCGTTATATGTGATCGGAAGTGAAAAAGCTTTCAACTGGTTTTTGGCTAAATACATTTGTAGCTGTCTTGTTTTATATGTGTAGGATTGAAGCCCAGCGAATCCGTAAGACAGGGTGGAGGGGTTCGGGAGTTTTCACTTCAGGTTTTCCCTAACATTAATATTAAGGCATCACCCCACCCTTAGGGTAGGTATTGAACGCTTAGTTCCTTACCTGGCAGAGCGAAGAAAAGCTTGCAGCGCGATTCCTTTCTTAAACTGGCAAATGTCGTCGGTTTTCTGATAAACAAACAGATAATTAGAACGTAACATGCAATTATAGCTGTCTCGACATATCATATTATTATTATTATTTCAAATACCTCGGCTTCTGAAAGTTCTGAAGGATTTTTGTAGAATTCTTACAATTCAAACGCACAAATAGTAGTCAGTAGGGCGACCTACTACGCGCAAATACTCCAGAATCATTGTAAAACCTACAAGAAACAGGGAGTATAGGACTACCGAACCATACCTGTATGGTAATGGTACTTCATTTATATTGCGTACTTTTTATTGCAATATGTTCAAATGCGCATTACAGAATCACAGAGATCGTACCGAAAGCGTTGAAAGCGCCGTAGGCTGCCACTATACGGTCCATGCATGATCAGAATATACAATAACCTATATAAAGTGCTTATAGAGGAGGTGTCAGACCGCAACACCGGCATTAGCCAACACTTATCAACAAGTACTTCGGTAATTTTTAACTCCCCTGATAGAACGTCGAGAGACTAGCTAAGCGGCTTAACGTCCCTATCCACGGAAGGTATTGCAAAAGGAGGTCGCACAAATTCAACCCTCACAAAGGATAAGTATTGAACCCGGGACCTTGTGGTTGGGAGTCAGAGGTCTTATCGACTGCGCCGTCCACGCTCAAACGTGATATAAGGTATAAAACAGGCATTCTACCCGACGATAGTTACATGAACTGTGGATGGATTATGAATGTAGTTATACAGACAGAAATCTCCAGCGTACCCCGGTTTCATAAATACTCTCCCAAAATGAATGGTGGCCCCCAAACAGTCTTCCAGCACGGGCTTCAGCAAATCCTACAAGACAACAACACGCCTAGGTCAGGAAATATGCATGTGGAATGTTAAAAACGTTTCCATAACATGTTTATTGCCCATTAACCTTTCAATGGTTAGTTCAGGGACGAGTTTCGTTCAAAATATTTTCTTAAACTTATTCTCACGGATAGCTGATAGTCAATTCCGTGGGGCGGGAACGTTTGTTATTGGCGGGGATTCTACGTGTTGAAAATTGTTGTATTTTAGGTACATTAGTACTTTCGAGGGATATTCAATTGCTTTAGAAGTACTTTTGCGTCTTACACAACCGAGTTATACAACTATGTCAGCCGGAGTTGTATAAATGTATTAAGATGTGAGAGTGTCGTGGTGTGAATCAGCTGAATAAACTCCATATATAGAAGTTATATATTATGGAGTATATATTCGGTTATACACTACAAAGTTTTACCCAGTATTATATTTTTTCGAAGTATGTAATGAAACACTTATCTTCTAGTAAAGGTCTCCCAGCCGGCCAATAACAATGATATATTTACCAGCCCGAAAGATGAAACAGACAAAAATACGTGATCACCTTTTCTCCCATCGACACTCCTCCGGATGAGACTACCACGTCTGCACGTGACATGCCCTCCCGTAGCTTGGATTCCAGGGCTTCGGGACTGAAAATATCACGTGATATACATAACTGGACGACCAGATTAAGGTGGCTCGTACCAGTTTCCGATGTATAACATAATTATATTTGGCAAGTTAGTAGATGGTGGAATAACTTTTCAACATATCAAAAAGTATACTCCCGATCCATTTATGGTCTCCATGACAACGCATTTCGCTTTCATATGGACCCTAGTTTTGACATTCAATCGTTTTCTATGCAATAACGAGTCGGTGAACTTTATGTTTAATTATTTTGTAGTCATTACCATATGAAGTAAAATAAGAAAATAAGAAAGAAATGGGTCCTGTTAAATGGTCGCAACATTCTGACATATCGTCTTGTTTATTGGACGAACCCAATATTTGGCATCGTTAATAAATGTATATGAGGTGAACCAAAGGTCACAAAGGAATTGAAAGCTCAACTATACCTGTCAGCACATATGCCAAGGTCAATAACGGGGAATCCCTCAGCCGTAAGCGAGGCTATTATGGTAGTGCGGTTACTGTCTCGTATTTGCCCTTCCTTTAGTGGGATATCAGGATTAACGACCTGTAGCGAGCAAAATAATGAACACAAAACCACGAATAGGTTTTACTTAATCTTCTTTATACCATACATTCTCTATTAAGTACCCTTACCCTGGGGAGAGGTCGTATTTTTCCTTCACGTTTTCACAAGAAGCAAGCAACCTGACAGTGCAATGAACTCACTATAAAGCGGCCTAACACGTTTAGTGCTGTATCAATTTGTACAATTGCTGGTTTTCAATTCAACTGACAAAGGGCATGACGGCCATGCTGGAGCCCCTAACAAAAGAAACTAGTTAGAACTGTATTGTTATAGGGCTCCAACATGGCGGCTATGACGTCACATGCAACCCAAGAATTAGTGAACGTCTCTGTTCTATAATAGAGCTGGAAGCAAAATATTATTAGATAAAAATGTAGTACCGAATCCAAATATTTTAGACTATTGTTAATGAAATTACAGTATATTTTTATTTGGCCCAAAAAAAGAGAGTCTAAGGAATTTAACTACAAATGAAATTTCTCCTGCATCCTAATTCCGGCTAAATTTGATGACAAGTTTGAACTTCCTTGAAAAATGTGGAACCATAGAAAGACCAATTACTCTGACAGCCTACCATCCCCCATTTTAAAATATATTTGACACGTTATGGACGTGATGTATTAGTATTTTAAAATATTCACGTACTTTATAATTCATATTCATACATTCGGTTTTATGCTGTGGATTTAATAATACCATAATTTGATAGTACTATAATTTATTCCTCCGCACTTTCCACAGCACTCCACAGCGATATTTTACAAAGTACTATTCCTCCGCCCTACTCCACTCTTACTCCACCCGGATAATCCGGGTTAAAAAGCCCATACTATACTACTTTTGGATCAGTGCCTAAAGCTAAAGAGACTTAAGACTCACGCAAATTATGCCCACGAACGGTAAGGAATAGTACATTACAATGATCTGAATTTTAGCGCTTTGCCGTTTGGCGTCTACCGTTTTCTAGGGGAGTCGGTGAGTTTTGGCTTTTGATCGCACCGCGTTTACGAGAAGCTTGAATCAAATAAAATATCTAATATATTACGTAATCTACGGCCTACCTCGTTCCCAGTAGAAAGAACTGCCACTGTTGGCCGGGCATAAACAGACACCTAGTGGAATGGTAAAGACGAGGCATGAATGAGAAGTTGATTTACGCATGGACTACAAAAACTCGGCCTTTTATCAACAGACAATTACTTCCATAGCTTTACTTTGTGTTGTTATACCGCAAATACGTAATAAGAAGTTACAACATCTAACTCAGTCTTGAAAGACATTTTGATATTCCAAAGACTTGACAAAACCGTATATAGATATGTGAAACACGTGACCATGTGACCATGGTCAATTATTACCTTAGTGACGCCGACAGATGCCAACAAACCCAACTCAGCGGGTCCCAAAATGTCTCCAGTAGATAAGACGTTCTCTCCTTTAGCAATGTCGAAGCCGACAGGTCTGGTGAGGCAAGAAAAGCAGTAGTACTTAGTGTAGTAGTGTGTTGAGCTTGTTGTCAATCATTGCAGCAGGTTGGGCTGAATTACGAAAGACACAGCTCACGAGGTCGAACCGAAAGGCGCCTCTGGCTGCCGCTATATGGCCCATGTGTGACCTCGGAGCATAGCCTACAGCTAGATGGGTTAAGCTGCATGTACAGATGAGATGACAAACCACAACACCGGCATTTGCCTGCTCTTATCGATGAGTGCGTGGGTTCTTTTAAGTCCCCCGATAGAACGTCGAGAGACTGCTTAACGTCCCAGTCCACACGCGGACGGTAGTAGAAAGGTTTGTAGAAGATGGTGAGTGTTCCGTATATGTGTATGTACAGAATGTGCATTTGAATGAGTGTTTATATTTATGTATGTAACTACAATTGTGCGAGTATTAACATACGTCCGAGTATGCATGTATTTACATACTTGCACGTAGCTGTACAGCTATATTAGAAGTGAGAAAGTAACAAACTATTAATAACATCATTAGCCTATCCTTATTGACCAGCAAATTCGCTCTGCAAGGTTGGGAATTAAACCCGGGACGTTTTGGTTAGCAGTCAGAGACCTTACTGATTGAGCCAATCTCTACCACACACGGGCACTCGTATGTGTGTGTGTGTGTGTGTGTGTGTGTGTGTGTGTGTGTGTGTGTGTGTGTGCCTGTGTGTGTGTGTTTGTGCGCACAAGTCCGTGTTAATATGTAAGCACTTGTACAAATGTGCGTATGCGTTTCTTTGAGTGTGTGTGCGTGCGTATGCGCATGAGCACATGCCAACACTTGCAAAAGAGTGAGTGTTTCTATGAGTGTGAGTATTTCCATGTGTACAAGTAGGTGTACCTGATATCTTGTCCTGGTGGGGGAGTGGACATAATCTTAACCCTAACCTCGGTCCTTCCCTAGAAACAAAGATCTATCAATTATAGTAATAATAATAATGATTTCAAAAACGTATAACTAATAAAAATATTTCTTAAATAGTTGTGTCTTTTAAAAAGTCCTTTCTTAAAAACTGCAAGAGATCCCATTCCTCGCAAATAGCTGGGAGGTTCGTTCCAGAGTTTTGGTGCTGCTGCGCTGAATGATCTGGCACCAAGTGTCGGTTGCATTGTACCACTGGCAGGCTTAAGGAACAGATTGTCATTGGATCTTAGACAGTACGACGACTGAGGCTTAATAACGACAAGGTTTCTAGTGGACAGTATGTTGCAGAAAGCGAAATGATAGCATAACCTTGGAACAAGGTTTTAATTGTTATGTTGATTTATAGCATGATATAAGTTACAGCCACAATATTTGTATGAAAAAAAAAGAAATATTGTCTTGAAAACAATCAAAGTCCATTCAGTATTAGTTTTGCAATTGACGTATAGACTGATCCACACTTGTTGAAAATACAATAAACTTCTTGCCTAGCCTAAACACATCAAAACGTGAATCTGGCTAAAAAAATACAAAACGAAAGAATTGAAGCGTATGTGTGAAAACATCTTACCTCATCAGCGCTTTCCAGTAATTCAGTGTCCTCAACCTGTACGATCGCATCGGCTCCTTGAGGGACTGGGGCACCAGTTGTAATGCGCATGACAGAACCAGCAGTTACCTGGCCTGCAGGCTGTAGTATAGCAACACAGGTTGGCAATACAATAACAAAGACCATGACAATTACCTATACTAACAATATACGACAATGAAAATAACAATGACTGTGGTCTGCAACCGTGATTACGATTATGGTTGCGATTATATCTTAATTGTGATGAAACATGCACGTCTACTCAGAAAAACAGCCTTTTATGTTGATATAGAACGAGATTAAACATCCGGTAAATATCTCTTATTGAAATATTGGAGTTTAATTCGACAAAAATTGTTTCCAATTTACAAACATATTATACAGCAAAACCATAGGACTATATATTTATAATGCAAATCGACAGTAATAGATCAATAATATTGATTACTTTGTACTTATCGTTTCGTACATTTTCATTACTTGATAGAATAATTTTGCGCACAAATTTGCAAGTAAGGCGTATTTCATACGTATCATACAAATAGATATATCAGTGAAAAAGAGAGGTTATTAGTGCTACGAGACAGGACGTTTGGGTATTCCAAACAGAAACGAACATATCTAGTATTGGAAATGAATATTATTTTAGAAGTACGAGAAGAACAGAAGGTAGGAAGTCCTTGACAACAGAAAGTTCACCAACCACTTGTCCAGCGGTGCTAGGTCCAAGTACCAGGCGCTCTCCCTGGCCATCAGAGGCTGCAATGCAATTTGTGAACTGTACTTAATCCTTGCCATATGTGCAACTACAGTCAGTTGGGGGACTATGAAGTAAACATAATATCTCCCCATTTTCCTTCTCCTCCTCTTCCACTCCCTCATTAGTTTGGTAAAAAATAATTAATAGTTATACAACGAACTTGAGTTTTATATTAGTCATTAATCCACGAGGCGAAACCGAGTGCATTGCCACAAATATATAACGAAAGTGAGTTGTATGAACGTTTTAGTACAAATTTGCCGTGTTTTGCTCGCAAAATATGATGATAGTTACGACAAAAAAAATATATCTTACTTTCTGAAACAAAATAAAAAAAAGATCAAAGAACCAATCAAAAAAACTAAGATTAAAAACCAGATATTAACCGTGCACTACTACTATACCTTGTACTGCATAACCGTCCTTGACCGAGGCTGGGAATGACGGCAACGGGTCTGCAGCATGTACATCAGCAGCAAGAACATGACCGAGGCAATCTGCGAACACATAAGAGACAGCCTGGATTTGTTCATACAACAAGCCATATTACATTAATACTAACCATGACTATGTATACGTGCTAGTCAGTACCGCAGACCATGCACATCACATAGCCACGTGCACACCACAACCACAACCACGCACACACATTACAACAGCACGTGCAGATACCATACACACACGTGCAGACACCACACAACCACGTGCAGATTCGTGCAGATACTATACAACCACGTGCAGACACCGCGCAAGCACGTGCACACATTACACAAACACGTGCACGCACACAACACAACCACGTACTCACGCCACACACTTGTGATACGGAGCGGTAACCGTAAAGTGTTTTCCTGTACAATAGTCAGAGCTTCATCCATTGGCATCATCGGGTACGTTGAGTGGCGATCACGCTTTGCTACTCGACTCAGGTCCCTCAAAACTAAGGAAACAATAGGATTAATCGTCTTTCAGATCAAAAACTATCAACAATAATTACAAAACAACTACCTGTCTGGTTTCCATGAAAACTATCGAGCGAATTTTCAGTTTTCATAGTTTCCGCCGCTTGAACGGGTCTAGCCTTTGGTACCAGGGTACTCTTACTCTTACATACCTCTGTTAGTCTTGTGATGAGGGCACACATGGGACTGCACGGCCTTGTGGGAATCACAGGGAAATATTTAGAAAAGCAACAAAGAACAATAGCAATATGCTCGTTTTTCTATAAGAACGTCTGTTTTGGGGTCGAGTCCATATTATTTTTAAGATCTTAACATCGAATGTTCTTAAACTGTCTATATATATATATATTTTTTTTTTTTCTTTTTGGAGATGTTAAATTATTGTTTTCTATTTTCGTAGGATCAATATTAAGGTGTACCGTCACGATACCGGGCCAACAAACCCTTGGCTATTTTGGCTATACTAGAAAAACCTCACACGCAAAGGTTTGTATATTTTAATAGTTTTCAATAGTTTTCTCAAAAAAAATGTAATGTTTCTTTCCAGTTCTTTAAAAGCAACAGTCATTAGATTTACTTATCCTCAGGTATGTTCTGAGCATCTTCTTCAATTTTGGGCTATTTTACAATTTTCTTAAAGAAAGTTCGTATAAATACGAGTTTAGCAAATAAATTAAGAACATCTGCGAGATATAAAAAAAGTTGAGGTGATTTATAAGTACATGTATGGTTTCACTATAGGTTAGCTTCGTTATACAACCAATTTATCCAGATATATTGTGCATAAACTGAATTAGAATCCTCTTAACTAATGTAAAAATCTGCTACACAAAAGATCGTGAGAGTACATTCGTGCAACCGTGGTTTACCAAAAGCGTGTGAAGAAGGCCTGATTCTGTATTGGCAAGCTTTATTCTAGTCAAGTTAAAAAAAACTCTGACTAAAGAGTCATCACTGAACGTAGTCAAGATGATTCAACGTCTGTCAGTGTCAGGTGTCACAGCTGACTGGCTACTCACGTGACTCCTGCTGACTGGCTACTCACCTGGGGCGATGCTACTGGTCCTTGACGTTGCAGCTCATTGTGTACAGCCGTGACAGCCTGGGACGATTCACACAAAACAGCTGCATGTCGGGAAACAACAAATCGTATACAATTCACACTACAGACAGCATTATTCACAAACCTTTCAACTCATAAACATACATTTAGGGATACTAATACATTTGAATTAAGTGAGATATTATGTGACACATGCTTCAGAGTGCAATTTGGAATAAATGAGAACGAGTAAATTATTTAAAGACTAACAAAATTGCACGAGCGTGAGTGAGTGAAATTTGTACTTTAAAAAAGAGCTGTACTGTACGTGCTGTGCCGTACCGTGCTGCGCTACGCTGTGCTGTGCTGAGCCGTGCTGTGCTGTGCTGTGCTGTGCTATGCTGAGCTGAGCTGAGCCGTGCTGTGCTGAGCCGTGCTGTGCTGTGCTGTGCTATGCTGAGCTGAGCTGAGCCGTGCTGAGCCGTGCTGTGCTGTGCTATGCTGAGCTGAGCTGTGCTGAGCCGTGCTGTGCTGTGCTGTGCTATGCTGAGCTATGCTGAGCTGAGCTGTGCTGAGCCGTGCTGTGCTGTGCTGTGCTATGCTGCGCTGAGCTGTGCTGAGCCGTGCTGTGCTGAGCCGTGCTGTGCTGTGCTGAGCTGTGCTGTGCTGTGCTGTGCTGAGCCGTGCTGTGCTGTGCTGTGCTGTGCTGTGCTGAGCTGAGCTGAGCTGAGCCGTGCTGTGATGTACGGTGCTGTGCTGTGCCTGTGCCGTGTCTGTATCGTGCCGTGCTATGCTATAGATGCATGGCAATAAAGTACAATGCAATAGTTTGCTGACACTCCCCAAAGGGGCTTTGGGGCTTACAAGTGCCATAATTACCAAAGTAAACCAAGTTGTCAGCCTGACTGATAATGACTAATTCTTGGGAAGAGTTACATAGTACAGTATAACCAAAGTTCAACACTTATAAAATGTCAATCTCCATGCCAGTGTCTATCTGTAATAATTAATTATTTAATAAGCTGACGGTCCCAAACACAAAACAAGTACACATAAACGTGATCATTATTCCTGGTGCTACTGAGTAGCGACTAGAAGTTCAACAGATAGCACACACATGAAATCAATGATTCTAGTCAATCATGTCAGAATAACATACCCAGTGCATGAGGCAAGGCAGCAGAAACAAACTGAAAGCATTCCTATAATTGTACAAACAAAATAGTAAATACGAACATCTTATTAGCAAAGTTAATGAATAGATATATAATAACAATTACTGTCTTGCCATAACATTTCTGAGTTTAGAAAAAGAACATCATATTTTTGTTTAGGATGCATTGAATCTTTCTCTACGAGTTTTATCAATTCAAAGAAAACATGACTTACAGCAAATTGATATAATATCCTGTGCTTAAATACTTATCAAATAACATTCTACAAAGCCAATACCAGGCTAATCGTTCTGACAGAGTTAGTTCTTGAATCCACATACATTTTCTGATTGTTTTTAACAATCCTAGTCAAAATTGAATGAATTTCCATGCAGAACCTCTAGATACAACACGCTTCTTTGATCCAGATCTTTTAAAACATAATTTCTTGTTCAGACAGAGACATTTCAACACTTGCCACTAAATGCAACACACAGGTGTCCAAGGAATGAGTACCTGGGATCCCTTTACACTTCCTGGGAAATTCACAATCAGAGTTCTTTTCCTGATGCCACATACTGGTCTGCAAAATTAAAAATTAAAAAAAATTAAATCAGCTGCAACTGATTATAAATGTTCATCACTCGGTGCAACTCAGTACAGTTCCCATCCACTTTCTTAAACTTCGCTCCTGGGGGGTGTTTTCCCATCTGTTTCCATCTCTGTACCTGGTCATGGCTTAGCATAGTATAGCATCTCGGAAATATCGCTTCTTCTACCTCGTTCATGTCTTCGAACTATTGTTTAAGCAAGGAAATACAAGACAGCTCATCTGCATTTCCATGCAAACGCCTAGGATGTTGTAAATGGTTACTTAACAACCTTTTAAGAGGAGTAATTATTAAAGTTTTATTATTATTATTATTGTTGTTGTTGAAATGAGGTAGTGGATAAAGACCCTGTCTTGTCACGACGTTCAAGGACCGGTAGTCTATGCAGAAGTGTTGATTACCATCTGGTTTGTCGACAAGAACAACAGGGGAGCACCATGGGGTCTCCAATGGCTCGATCACTCCAGCTTCCAGCATCGATTTTCTTCCAGGGTTAAGTGGGACATGATGTTTAACTTAGCTCTAGGCATAGTATGGTGTAAAACAAACTTTCGTTTATTTATCATCCTCACCTAGATAGCATAGCCAATGGTGTTACTTGTAGTGACTGCCCCAGCATACAATGTACGAGTCCTGGTGCTTCCTTATCTATAACTTGTCGTGTTGCCTTTAGAGAAAAACACATATAAGGTTGTTAAATAAATATGTCTCCAACTTGTATGTACAGATAATGCAATTTTATTGAAATATTCAGATAATCAAGAATTTTCTCAAATTATGAATGCTACTAATAGTAAACTAATAAGACAATATCGATTAATAATGAGATTAAATAATTATCTATATAAATTAATCACAAATTAATGGACAGTACTTTTTGGTAATGAGAATAGGCACTGGACCGGGTACATGCTTATGTAACATTTTAAGAATATATGGTGGCATGACAAGAATTCAACTAATAATAAACTAAACTATCAACGCAAACTACGTGCATAACAACATGAACTGAGAACAACTTAAAGTATCTTGAGTTGAGGTTCCCTGCTGTTTGTGGAGCTTTCTGGGAAATGTAGATACTTTTCAAGGCTACATGTAATGTTTTTTCACTCATGCTCCAACTTCAATTTGCGTGTGCAAACTAAAATTTCAGAAAAGGGCGGCTGAAACTAACTTTTGGAAGTGGGGGGGGGGGAGGTTGTCTGGGGCCTGACAGTGTTCTGTTACATTTCTCATTTACGATTTATGCAAATATGCTAACAAAAAAAATAGGAAGGGGGCCACAGATCCCTTATTCTCCTCCCCACAATCTGCCACTGCAATTAAAATTATTGTAAGTTGTACCTTTGCAGCAATTTTCAGTCAAACAAGATGTTAGTGTCAGTTGTATCTTTTCTATCAGATTGCAGTTTTAGGTTTTTGAATGAAATCAATTTCGTTTCAATGAAATTGTTATTACTACCTCTGGTGTTACATCTCTTGGAGCAAAACCAGTTCCTCCTGTCGTCAAGACCAGATGACAACTTTCTTGGTCACACCATCTCACAAGTTGATCCTGCATATATATGAAGTAATGACATCTAGATGTTACTTGATGTAGAAGGGGACCAAGGTGCGGGGTAGAAACACAGGAGGTTGTATGAAATACGAGGGGGCATAATGAAGAGAGGGAGGCAGAGGCAGAAACACAAGTAAAGGGAGTAGGAGGGGAGAGGGAGTCACGATATGATATGATACTTTATTTAACGTGGTCAATGATAAACATTTGATACAAGATACCGTAGTTGGAAGTGGGAGGCAGAGGCTAGGGATCCTGGGATAGGAAGTAAGAAGTAGGGAGGTCGGGGGTAGAAACCCTGGAGAAGGGAGAAGGACGTGAGAAGGGGGAAGGATGTAAAAACACTGGAAGGGCCGAGGGGAATGAGATAAAAATCTGGAAGAAGGGAGTAGGAACTGGGAATTCATTATTAGGTTTTCTTGTTATATATTCATATAAATGCTCGACTCTTTTTCATATGATCGGATTTACCTTGATTGCTTGAATGTCATCAGCAACACATGCTACAACAACACTGTCCACTTTTAATCTAAATGGAAAAATATACCATTACCATATTTGCCATTGTACATACTGTAAAAATAAGCACAATATATGGACTAATATTTGTTCAAGAGCCTTTCTCATCAGTTTAATATAAGGGATTTTTATTTGGACTTTTATGCCGATGGTCGTATAATTTTGTGAGGGGGAGACTTGTTTATGTTTGGGAGGGGGGCCTATCTTTGGAATTTTATGTTATAAAATATATGTACAGTGGTATTCTTAGACTTAGCTAGTGACCATCATATATCGTATACTCTGGATGCCAGATGTTAGCTCTCGCCAGGACTCAACTGTGCCAAAAGGACTGGTTAAGAGTGTCCAGGGTATCATAAGATCATTTTTAAAAAAAGGAAATATTATAGATATTACTTTAACAGGGTTTTTGTTTGTTAGAGATATATGTTTAATTCAATCTGTACTATTTTGTAAATCTCACCGTTGGTCACTCTGTAGAAGTTTGACAAGATTGGGGCCACTCTTATCCTCTGCTTCCCTTCTTGAACAACGATCACTTACTGTAAAATGGGAACAGATATGTAATGTTCTGATGTATATTTAACACTGCAATAAAGTCAACATGTGTGCAGGGATTCATTTACATTAATTTACATTTACCATTGATGGCCTACACTCACAAAATTTGAGTTTTTTAGACCCTAAAAACAATGAATAAATAAAATAAAATAGATACCCATACCAATACTAATGCAGTCATGTTATAGATGACAGACATCTGGAGTCTTTAAAAGAAGCTAAATGGTGATGTGGTGCAATGTATTCATGGAGTATGGATGGAGTATGCCTACAGTATGCTGCAGTAGGGATAGAGATTCTGATTATCAAAGGTCATCAAGGGTTAAAACAATCCAAGCTCACTATTAAAATGTGGCATCTGTGAAATATATCATTCTCTGCACTACCGGCAACTAGTTTTCATGTTGGTTATATCATTTTATCCTTGAAACATGTATATAACAGCTTAGGGCTGACAAAAAAATACCTCTGGAATATTTCATTATCAGACCTATTGGGCCATGCCAATGAAGGCACAGGGGGGGAGGGGGGGTACAAATTATGAACAGGACTGTAAACACATTTAAATTTGATACAACTACTCTCAACTGACAAAAGGCACTGACGCTGCCACAGTTGTACCTCCTCCCAGATCTGGAGGGGGAGGGAGGTACTCAGCTCAGTTTTTGTGGGTATGTGTGCATGCACAGCCCAGACTTCTAGACTTGTTCTCCATTCTAGGGGTTTTGCATTCAAGATGTAACCCGTTCTAGAATTGGGCTAGTTTTTTATACTCTGTTCTAGATATTTATTAAATTTTGATACCCCGTAATGTGATACAATACTTGACATCATAACAAAAGTTTGATCATTATTTACCAACATCAATACATGCATGTTCTATTTGATCTATCAAGCAATATAGGATGTGCAATAGCTAACTATATTATTTTTAAAAGAAGATTGTGTTTTAAGATATAACTCAGGCTTTAAGATTAAGTTTAAATACCCGATTCTAAAATCAGAAGGACAAAATCCGACCCTGTTGGGCAGCACTTACCAGTATAGTAAATATATCGAAGTAACCCCCCCCCCCTTACTCAGGCCTCCTCCTCTCCTCTCCCTAAAAT
>JANUFV010133999.1:0-14790 GCA_024757865.1 Epizoanthus scotinus | reverse complement strand
CCCAGCGGACGAAGAGCCACTCTGTGGAAATGCCGTCTGGGTATTACCATTATTATTATTATTATTATTATTATTATGTAAACGTGTCAAGTTGATTCAAAATGGCTACCGCTTCCCCATTTTTTCAAATTTCTGTGATAACAAACAAAGCAAACTTTGAGTACAATATCAGAAGAACACCACAATTATATTCTTGTACATGTGGTATGAAATACTAAAGTGATGCGTAAAAGACTAAGACTGCCGAAGAAATTGAAGGTTAGTGTGTAACTTTAGATCAGCTGAAATTGACAAAGGCAAAGGCAAAGCAAGTCAAGTTTGGTTTAAGGTGGTTTGGCAATTGTTAATTGGTTTTGGTTTTGGTTTTGGTTTTGGTTTTGGTTTTGGTTTTGGTTTTGGTTTTGGTTTTGGTTTTGGTTTTGGTTAGGGTTTTGGTTTTGGTTTTGGTTTTGGTTTTGGTTTTGGTTTTGGTTATGTGCTGATAACCATCCGTTGGAGTCTACCGTCCCGAGTCCCTTGTACCAGAATCTATGGACGAAATGGCTTCTGGACTCAACCCTTTGGGTTTTAAAAGATATTTTGATCCGATTCCAATCCCCTTGATTCCGGATTCCATGTTTATTGGTTCCAGATTTCCTTCCACTAAATTCCAGAATTAACCATCTTGTGGATAGCAACTTCTGGATTCTTGATTCCAGCATCAAATATTGGCTGCATTCCGGATTCCGACAGTGAAACTTACACTCTTCAAATTGCCTGCTAGGATTTCCTGACCGAGTTTCGTGCTTCACACGAATTGACAGTGCATCAATAACTTTATAGACAAACATTTGACCTGTCATAACATTTGGAATTATCTTGGCGATGTAACAAATCCCAAGGATGATACGGACAAGCTGTAAATCACATATCTATTTTTTTTAATAAATTTAATTCGTAAATGTGCGGAAATTTGAAAAAAGCTTGAGGCGTTTGTTATACTGAATACAGTAATGTATATTGCTTTACCATACTTGATCAATCACAACCATTTTCAATATAGATTTAGCTAGCTCCGTAAATGATCTTCAGTTTAAATGTTGTTGAAGTTATCTTTAGAGTAAATAAGAATGTATATATTCTACTGAGTTGCATTTTTTGTAGACGCTTCCAAGATTTTGAAAGCGAGGTTTGAAAAATAATATTGACATATACAGTTTGAAACCATATCTTTTCTGCTGAAAATCACTCAAAAATCTGATTTTTGACGACTAAAGTAATCGGTAAGCAAGATGAGAGACTCCTTTGAGAGGCGTGTTTGTTGGTTAAGTACGTAGAGGAAGTAATTTGGGGGCTGTCTTTGCCTACAGTTTTACGTTTTCTATTACACTGTCTTGACAGGATTTATTAATTATTTTGACAATACGTCCTTCAAGTCGAAATGGACTTAGCTATATATGTATATCTGAAGTAAACTTCCGAAGAACAAGCAATTGAGCCTCGTATAAGTATCATTTGAATGAATGGATGGACGAACGAACGAACGAACTAACGAACTAACGAACTAACGAACTAACGACAAACGAACGAACGAACGAACGAACGAACGAACGAACGAACAAACAAACAAACGAACGAATGAATGAATGCATGCATGAATGAATAAACTTTTATTTAAACAGGGTTGCCCGTGTCAAATGGCTATCAACTTGGAAGCTAAATCTACCTAAAATATTAAAATATTACAAATTAGAAATATAAGATGAAAACAAGTCTATATACATAGATATTTACAAGAGTGCATGTAGAATTACAGCATAAAGTAGACTAAAGATTAAGACTGTTTCCTCGCTGGATTTTACTCTCGCACAAATAATTGTTAAAACATTGGTGTGTAAGTCCTCTGATACAGCGTTTGACCAACATTTCTTATCAGTGATGCATAATAATTTCTGGATTTGGAAAAAAACTACATAGGTCAAAAAGCGAAGAAGGGTATATCATGACACAAAAGTATAAGACCAACAGAGAGAAAGACAGTAAAACACTCACACAGTCCTTCAATACAATCTGGCCTACTGTGTTCTAATTTATTCTGGTCTAATCTAGTTTAGTCTGTTGTACCTCTGGTACTGCATATTTGCGTTTCATTCCCACGTGGTCATATATTCCGGACACTGATTACTCCAATGTTTAAAACGGAGGAATATATTCCAAGAAGATTATAGCGTTGGGAAATTGCCATTGATAATTTAAATTATTTGTATTTCTTCTTATAGGATCCGGTTTTAATACCACCTTTGAAGTATATTTGACTTGACGTCAAGTTCAGGAATTGAGTTACACGGCCGCAACAATTTTAATCATTAGTTCTATTCCATAAATCCGTTGAACAAACTCACCGCGGGTACCTTACTATATTATTTAAGCGGTTTAATTTGACTTTAGATATAATAATAATGATGGTCATATCGCAGGTTTTGTTTTCACCGAAGCCTTTACTCCCTAGCAATATGCAACTTGGTAAAAGAGTAGATCTTTTGAATTCACTGTACACACACACTGACAATCACAGCAGCGATTTACTGCCTCCAGAAACGATATCAAAGAGAACCAGGAAATTGTCCCGGCGTCGCGTCATGTCTGTTTACTCGTTTCCTATAAGTGATAATAAGCTGACACAAAAAGGCAGTCGGCGTAAGTTGACAAAGTGTTGGGCAGGTTTGGGCAGGAGCTTTGATTGAAAACATCCGGAAACTCCGGTTTTCTCAGTTCAAAAGCGACGCTTCGACTGATATTTTCAAAAGCGTGGAATAGCTTGAAGAAATAGACAGTTGGTCAAGTTCTCTGGTGAAAGTCGCAAATGGTTTTTCTTGACTTTGTATACTCTTCTGAGCTGGAGTATTTTAATATACAAAGATCTCTGGAAATCTCTGTTTAGCACATAGGATTTGACAGTGTGCACCCTGTTTCATCAATTTGCAAAAGGGTATGTTCGAGATATTAATTCTTATTCTTTTTTATTTTGTGTACAAAAACCTCTCTCTCATACATACAGACTCTTTCCCTTTCCCTCTTTGACGTACTCTATATATTTATCTTTTGCTCACTATAGGGCTCACTGTCTTTCTATGACTTTTGTATATTCAAGTAATCTACTCATATTTGTGTCTGATGATATTCAAGAACTAACGAACTAGTTAAACTTGTGATATAGGCCTGTAAAACTATATACGGTGATCAAACTTGGTTCTCTAGTGCAATATGTTTCTGTCACCTAGCTTGGCCTATTTTGGTCGTGGAACTAAAGCTATGAATGGGACATAGTTAAACCTGTTTTGTTAGCGTATATGTGATAGAAGTGTAAGAATTATAAAGACACTGGAAAATGGCCTTTTAAGGAACATTTTCCTTTTTCTGTTTCCGATACGAGATAAACATTTCCAATAATAAATTAAGTAATTCAACTACTAGACACTTTTTTCTGGGTACTTATATTACTTTCCTATTCCCAACAGAAAAATACAGAAATTTGCACCCTAAAATCTTATTTCAAAATAAGTTATTGTCGACATGTTTGATCACGGTATAATAAATATGCTTTACGGGGTTTCGCCTGATGTAATTGAACACATCTCGGATTTAGAACTTTAGAAATGTGAAGGCAATACGAACGTTTTCAGTCTGAAATCTCAAAAAAAATAAAATATAAAAAAATAAAAAATAAATTGAAAAAATAAAAATAATAAAACAGATTACTTGTTTGTTAAATACAGGCCGTGCATACTAATGCCAATTTTCGCTTAGTTTAAAAGTTTGAAAATCCAACAAGGACACGCAAGAATTTTTTAAATTAAACTAACCATCTAAGTTACCCCTTTAGGTTGACCGTTAAAATTCAAGAGTTTGGGTGCATGTAATGAATATGTATTACAGTTCTGGACTGTTAATTTGGGAGAAATACTGTAACAAAAAACTGAAAATTGTGTCGTTTTAAAAGCTGCATCCATAGAACTATAATACTTTTCTAAAGGGAATTGCTTACAATATTTAAAATGAATTTTTCCTTCTTACGTTTAAAATTTTCTATGATACTAATATTGATCAGTTTCATATTTTAATTAATTAATTTATATTCAGCTGATGGTTATAAATGCCATTAACAGTATTTCATTATATGTTTTTCATATATATGTGTGTGTTTGATTGATTGATCTTTTCAGCTCGATAAGTATATGGCAGAACGGACATTTATTGATGATTCGACAGTATTGTCAAATACATAATGGATATCTTTTCTTTATATGTCTGCTTTTTCAACCATTACTCTTTAGAAAATGATGGATTTTTCGCTTCTATATTTTTTGACAACTGTCAATTCTACCCAGTGGCGCAAACACCAGGCACGGATGTATCTAGAAATCAAACAAAAGCCCCAAGCTGCGTCACGAATCTAAATTTCGTTTTCAATTTCCTATTCCAATTCTAATATAGCATATACATTCCCTTTGGTTTGATCAATTGTAAATAAAAATCATTAAATTTTATATTTCGAAGAAAACGTTTTTTAAAATTATCGGCAACCTGTAAATTTTAAATTGTACGAAATTCGATACAGCGATTTCCGCTTTCGAAAATGTTCTAAATCAAGAGATCAGTAATCTAAGATTCGACATTTTAAAATGAACATAAAAATTTCAAATTTTAGTAATACAAAATTTATAGTAGAACATATTCTGCTCATGAAGATGTGCTATAAATTAGTGAGCAGATTTTAATCATCTGACATTCGACTTCTAAACACTGAGCCTAAAAATTTAATATTTCAAAATTTTACGAAATTAAATACAACGAATTCTGCAGTTGAAGATGTGCTAAATGAATAGATTAGCAAGAGTTTAATAACCCGATATTTGGTACTTTTCTTTGACGTATGTGAAACTAAGACTAATGCGTTAATGACTCGTTGAAGATTTTTATCTATTTGAACAAAAGTCAAAATAAATATGTTATTGTATTCGCGTGTTCTAGTCACGATCGGGATGTCTAGAACGAGGGAGGGAGGGAGAGGAAAATTTCGTTTATAATTTTCCACGAGTCTTCTATTCAAAGTAAAAGGAATAAAAAAAAAAGAATTTGAGTTTGGAATTTCATATCCTAAATAGTTCACTACCCAATAACTTTGTTTTTGGTTTGGTGGAATTGACAAATATATACTGTAATATACTTGCTACTTCGTGATGTGTTGAGGATTTGGTTTTAATCTAATCTAATCTTTAGAAAATAGTATCTATTAATCTGGCTCCGATTCTTGTAAGAGTGAATAGCGCTATCCAGGGGATAAATCCTTATCCAGCGGATAAGTGTTAAGTATATCTCACTTATTTTTTCTGCTGGATAAAGATTTATCCCCTGGATAGCGCTATCCACGGACACACTTTGAATAACCGTGGCCTGGTCTTTAATCAGTCGCAAACATGTCGCCGACATCCCGGAGTGACGCGGGCGCTGTCGCCGACAGATCGGGAGACTTGAACTCAACTCAACTTTCCCGATCTGTAGGCGACAACACCTGAGTCACCCGGCGATGTCGGCGACATGTCTGCGATAGCTGTTCACATATGCCGGCAGGGTACCACAGATAGCATCGTATACATTGCTACAGGGTTGTCGATTTCATGTCTGCGACGTATGCGACGTATCGTCGGTATATTTGCGCCATATGTGAACCAGGCTTTAGCGAACTGTCCGACAGCAACGTCAACACAACTTAAAGTCCCTTTAAAGGGGTTATGTCACGGTAATGCGCATGCTCTCTAGTCATGTCAGAAACAAATCCATCACAGTCATGAAACACAAGTTGTAAGCTCAGAAAGATAACAACAAATGATAAAATGGTGATATAATGTGAAAAAATAGTGTCTAAATACAAAGCAACAAAATCTTGATAGCGAATTCGATTACACTTATTCAATGTCGAGCCTGGCCAGAAATTTAATTGAGAGTTTGTAATCCGTTTTAATCTTCCCCAATTTTAACCATCCACGTTCCTTTGCGACTTATGATAATCCCTCTTAAGTTTTCCTAACCACGGTAACCTGTTATTATTAGATTCGTTTTGATTTGTGGAGAATTTCATACATGGCCCCTTTAAATATATATTAAGAGTTCGTGCGCGCGTACGTCTACGCGAATTTGTACGTGTATTCAATTAATAAGTTATACGAGATTTATGAACAAATAATTTAAACTTAATCTTTCTAAGAGCGGCACAATTTTGAGCTAAAGTAAATTGTAGTTTTCATCAACAAATAATAAAAACTTAATTAATCTTCCTAAAAGCGCCACAATTTTGAGTTAAATCAAATTGTTACTTTGCCGGGTTCCATTAACATTTGCATTGCAAACTGCTTTATATTAAAATAATAAAAAGTAGCTATGAAAAATTAATGCATTCACTAAATAAGTTCAAAATATTAAATTAGGCGGTCGCATTTTATGTTTTCCAATCTTGAAAGCAACTCGAAAGTCACAAGACATCGAGGTTTGTTTTCCAAAATGTCATATCTTTTATTTTTGTGTTGTAAAGTCACGCAATTTGCTTAATTACAGTTTGGCTTTTATAAAATCAATTTGAAAGAGCTGTCATTCAAAACCTCTGATCGGGAAAGATTGTACGACATTAATTTGATACACTACAACTTATGTCACATAGAAGTTAAGAAGAGTGATTGAATAACAATATTCTTTATATCTTTCAGATGAACGTGTTTACCCTCAGCGGCCTATGCTGTGTTCTCATATTGCTACCAACTCATTTAACTATAGCTACCAACTGTTCGTCGAGCAAAGCCATGAATTGTGCTACAAAAACTGGCGAAGACGAACTCATATCAAACGGAATGAACAACACCATAGCGTGTATATCACCAGCATGCAATTGTTCCAGAGATAGTCTTCAAAGATTGACTGCACGTTGCATCGCTGGTAACTTGGATATTTACAAATTTATCAGCCATCCGGAGAATGTACGGACACTGTAAGTTGAATATAATTTCTTGAATTCATTTACCGCCAACAAATTAAGAGAATAAAGAAGAAAAATTGTTGAAGCTTAATATTTAGGACGTGAAGAAGGTATTAAAACTTGATGTTAATATTTTGGGCGTGTTCCGAAACTGTTCTCGCGCAAATACAAGAAACTGCGACAAGAAGTATTAATTTACAGTTTAATATTTAGAGTCAAAGCTAGACAAAACATAACAATGGAGGCAACAGGAAAGTCGAGCAAATTTAACTATCAACTACTGTTATCCAAAAATTAGTTACAGTTTCATGTATATGCGATAGGTAGGTTTGATAATGGTTTGGGAATAAAACCTAAATTTATTTTTAACAACAGATATATTGTTTATAATTTAAATATTATGTTGCAATCAATAGTTTCTAAGAATAATATGTATTTCCTTTATCTCTTCCTTCTTCACAATGTTATGAATATGGGTACACTCTTACAACGTCTTATCTGTCAGCTGTGTAGCTGTAATGATAATATTTATTTTTAAGGTATGCTATGAATTACTAAAATATTTTTTGCGATTTGGCAGATTTTTAGTCGAAAATTCGCAAAATGATTATTTTCGTGAAATACAAGCTGTCGCAAAATATAAATTTATCACCAAAACGTTCCTCACTTTCTGGAAGAAAAATAATCTTTAGAACGAAATACATTGCCCATATTTGGTTGTGTGACTGCATTTCTTTAATGGAAATCAAAAGCTACGTATATGTAACTCAATTGTTACCGATAGATTTTAATGTAGGAAAAGACATCAAAAACGTCAACCGACAAGAAGTTACATCCATGAAAATTTAAGGCTTCACTGAAATGAATCATCATCCATTGACACTACTAAGCTACTTTAAAATGTAAAACAGTATGCATCAATACATTTGTTGTTTTTCTGATTTCTAGAAACTTCACTAAAATTTTATCGGCGTCAAGTGTATGCTTCTAATTGGCAAAATTTAACAACGGGGATCTTTAAAATCCACAAAGCCGTAAATCAAGAAATTATTGCAAACAGTTCCCGCAACACGGTAACTGATGTAAAGGGAATCGAATGGTCTTTGCAAGTATTTACGTGTATTCAAACATAGCGTTACCTATCGGGTGCAAGATCAACCAAGCACTGATTAGCGAACCCTCGAAATGTCGCGAGCATTTGCGAGTATTTGAACAAAGCATTACTTGTCGCGAGCCTGAGAAAGCGATCAATGATTTTGAAAATTAAAGAGTACGAGCAAGCAAGCATCTTTTGAAATTTTACGAACATTTCGAGCAAGACAACATTTTGCGAGTATTTAGAAATATAGGAAGTCCGTTCAATGTTCCTAAAGAAACTCACGAATGTAACGATACACTTTTCTTATATTAATGTCTATTGTTGTATTGATTAAGCTGACCCTTCGAATGTTTGCAGACTTCTGCTTGAAATTTATGTTAATATATTTTAGATTGGAAATTTTTAGTTATTGTTTTCTATGTTCTTTATGCTGATAACAAAGCACGCATCGCGTTTGATGAAAACTTGTAGACCCCCATGAAGCTCTACAACTCAGCTGTTCTTTATACCAACTTGGAAACTGTGCAGTCCAAGTATCGCACTAGCCGACTCTTGACTACTTTTCTAAAAGAGAAGCCCTTCGAGAGTCTTTGCAATAAACCCTTTAGAAACGACAGTATGGTAATATATTCTTTCTGTCAGTTCTATAAGAGAAACATACGTTCCTTAGAAACTTTTCCTCAGCCTGGGATCTGTTTAATATGTTCTTCATGTTCTTTTTATCAAAACATAATGTACACTATCCGTTCTGCAATACAAATGTGAGGTAATAGAAACTGAAATATGTTCCATTACCTATATATTCAATAGATCCTTCTCACGTGAAGAATGTCGATCTAAATCCTGATGTTAGTGCTTTGAAAATGTCAGAAATGGAAAGAGGAAGTGAAAGTTGGTAAGCAGCGAAAATTTGGGGATTTTATCTAAAAAACTGCAACACTGGCGAAGTGTTAAAACGATTTTGTTTATAGAAAAAGTATCCCACACATTATCTGTAAATAATTTTGTTTTAAAAACTTTGCCAGTGTCGTAGATTTTTAGATAGAATCTTCAAATTTTCGCTGCTTACCAACTTGCAATTGCACTTTCAATTTCTGGCATTTTCAAAGCACTAACATCAGGATTTAGATCGACAACGTTTCACGTGAGAAGGGTCTATTAGCAATAGCAAGTAGACGGTGAAGCGAGTCAATATTATAAACAGGTATCGCTGGAAATATATTATAATACATCAGTACTGCTCTTCACATTTGTCGTTCACTGGAGTTTCAGTTTTTAGACTTATAAGCTGTATGTTCCTAGTAATGCACTTAAAAAAAATATATTCTGAAATCGGAATTAACGTGTCGGATTAATATCTCGTGTTCAAATCGTTTCAAGAACTAAGAACGAAGTAAAACTTTTAATTATTTCCTTTATCAATATCAATACATACTTCTACCGTATGCTCTATGAAAGTATTTTCATCATTAAACAGAATCCCTGGTGGAGGTACAAATTGAAAATTGAGCGAGAAATTGTGACATTGTGCAGATTTGAAATAAACGTGTAGACATCATAAATTATAATAAATTATCCTTAAAGACTTACATAGCAAGTTACAAGCAATCTGGACATAATATTAGTGATAATAGTTATTGACTTGCATAGAATAATCACAATATTGTCAAGGTGCACCGAAAAAAAATGGCTGACGAGCGAGCTGGGGCGAGGAAAGGTTTCACGCCTGCATCGGTTGTTTCCTTGTGTATAGAACACAGATGACGTCACGCTAGAAATATAACAGATCGCCCAACCATAAACCTGACACGTAACCTTGTGTAAGATCGTCCGCCACTTTTTTTTCCATACCGCTCGATGATCTTAAGAGACAAAACAGGGACTAGTCGTAGTGAAAGATTTGATTAACATCCTTATACCAGTACAAATCAGTAACTTATAGCCATAAAACAGAGTAATCATTGACTTACAGTAAAATCTAATAACAGTTCTGTGTTCCACAGCGATTTATCTTCCAGTGGAGCTACTGTTGTGAGTAACAACGTTTTTGCCAACTTCAACAACCTAGTGAAACTGTAAGTATTGTCTGCGTGAAAGTGAAATTAAAAGATTCTCCTCGAGAATAACAATTCTGAAAAAATATCCTGAATCACGGACAAGAATCAAGGGCCGGACACACGGTGAATGTAAGGGTTAAAGGGGGTATGTCACAGCTATTTAAGGCATTTTGCGATGTATGAACGTCTTCACAAATCAAAGGAAATCTAAAAATACTAACAGGCTACCTTGGTGGAAAAACATAAGAGAGATTATAATAAGTCGTAAAGAAACGTGGATGGTTGATATTAGGAAAGATTAACACGGATTATAAATTCTCAATTTAATTTTTGTCCAGGCTAGACATTAAATAAGTTAAACCCATTCGTTGGTAAAATTGTGTTCCTTGTGTTTTGATACTTTGTTTTCATGATTTTATTATTCTTGTTATCCTGTTGAGCTTATAACTTGTGTTCCATGACCGTGAAGGATTTGTTTCTGACATGACTAGGGAGCATGCGCATTACAGTGACATAGCCCCTTTAAATTGCATCGTGTGTCCACCTTTATATATATAGTTATACTTAAATTACGGTTGGAATAAAGTTTAGATCATGTTTATGTATGTTATGGCTTCGTTAGTCCATAGCACGAGTTCAAAGATACATATTATACTACCAAAAATGAATCTTATAACGACTACTTGTAACCATCTATTACAATTCCAAACCGAAGTCACATATTTCCTTTGTACTTAAAACAGCTCCCTTGCTCATAACAACATTCGGTTCATCGAGGACAATGGATTCCACGGGCTCACAAAACTTGAATTCCTGTAAGTAAATTGCATTTTGTTCTACTTTTAAAATTAAAAAAGCTGGTTGAGTATTAATTCATCCAATTTAGCCAGTCGTCCGGTCATTCATACAATAAATATGGTCATTATACGGTCAGAATTAATATAATTGATCCAGCAAGGGTTGTTTTTGCATATTAGTAATGTTAGTATTCAGTTTAATCCGTCTAAAGGGACGGACAGTGACATAATTTTGAAAACTGCACGAGCTAATAAGTTGTTCATCACTTACACATTCTCACCGACATCCTTGTAATGTCATGCACGAACTTTCTCTGCTAGGTGTAGCGCTTTTTTGAAAAATCTTACACCTTCCCCTCGCCCCCTCCCCCTTCTTATACCCCTTAACGTTACGTAAAATGTGAACAATCCTTACAAAGAAAACAAATATACAATTTGCATGACACAGACTTAAAAAGAAAAAGAAAAAAACGGCGAGTAAAGCGAAAAATAAGACAAATATTGTACGAATAAATTGCACCAAAATCAATGTCTCCTCCCCCACTAACCCTAGCCCTGCAACACACACACACACATACACACGCACATACACATACACACACATTCACACACACACACACACACACACACACACACACATTCACACAAATGTGAATTGCATTGACAGACAAACAAAATATTCCTTGAAAAAAAATTAAACAGTAACTGAGCATCAGTAGGATTCCTAAATGTGTGCGATTGTTCAACTGGTTTCGGCTCCATTAAATTCTAGACCAATTTAGAACACTTTAGGCGGAGCACAGCTGCTGAATGTTAGCTAGATACGAATACAAATACACCCTCACACACGCACGCACACACACACACACACACACACACACACGCGCGCGCGCGCGCGCGCAAACACTATATACACGCACACGATATTCAATGGTCTTTACCTTAATTTTGCCAGAGATCTAAGCTGGAATAACCTCGCATGGTGGGAAGGAAACTTAGAAATTCAAATACCGTCTTTACAATCAATTGATCTGACGGGCAACAAGCGATGGCAGCCAAGTCAACAACTTCTCCAACTGCACATGCTCAGAGAGATCAGCGGTGTCACGTGGAGTCGAGACTGTGAAAACTGCTTACTTAAGAAAAACTATAGCAGTGAGATTATGAAGTTGAGTAAGGGAGAATATATTACCCATGGGGGGTGGTGTCGTGGATTAAAGTATTCAGTCGCCAAACATTCCAAAGAATATGCTGCCTACAACTTTTCTTACCGATGCCTGCACGAAAACAAGTCGTGTTATAATTCTGAAATACAAGTCACGCAAATTCACCGCTGCTGGGACGTTGATAATGACGTTCTCAATCTGATCTACTTCTTTGGGACGTTGGACATTATTTTAAACAGCGTTGTAGTAATTCTAACATTATCATCCAAGTGTCTGCGTGAAAATGTGACCATGTTATTTATAGCTAATCTAGCCTTAGGCGATGTGTTAGTTGGGATATACGGCCTTTCTATAGCGATATCCCGTAGGGTGTTGTCCTATCCAGAATTTACAACTAGAATTCTGAATTCTTTTTGTGGTATCTTTGGCTTCATTTGGGTAATCGGTACATTCATGACAATAACCACATCTGTTCTCCTGACGTTCGAGCGGTATATTGTTATTCTGTACGGCTTAGTTCCGAACAAGCGAATCAACTGTAAGAAAGCCGTTATTTACTTGGTTATTTCATGGATTGCTGCCGTGTTTGTGGCTATCTTACCACTAGTTGGCATCGGTTCATACTCTACCAATACGTTTTGCCTTCCGATCCAACCTTCAAGGAAAGTGCCGTCCACGTTCGCATACAGTGTTAGCTTAACCTTGTTAGGTATCGTCCTGTATTTACCAACAATCCCTCTCTACATTCGCATCTTCATCTACGTTCGTAACTCGGGATCTCAAGTCGGTATCAAACGTGATTCAGTCCTAGCCAAGCGCATCGCCATTCTAGTTTTCAGTAACATGACTTTCTTTTTCTTTCCCACTATAAACGGCCTGTTATGGATGTTAACGCCTGTGTATAATGATCTCGATGTCAAAACACGGGAGGTGTTAGTCGGTTCACTTCCCGTTGCATTGTATACCGTTAACTCCTTTCTGAATCCCCTGCTGTATGCGTACAGGAATGACCGGTTTAAACAGGTTTTAAGACACAGGCTGTCACCAATACGAGACTGGACTGCGTCTTGCGATGACCCAAGCAGAACCACTAAGAGGACGGCTGGCCTGGAGCTGACAGCTCCCATGATTAATCTATCGGTACTCCCAAATAAAAGAAGAGGTCAGAGCGTATAATTTCTGACGGGGCACGACTTTAGGGGGGGGGTGGGGTACAAGGTCTGTGTAATCAACCATATTTGTAAGGGAGGACAAAACGGATACTTTCTGAATGGAACCGTCCTTAGAGGGGTGGGGTTGAGGGTCTATGCAATCCAACATTTCCGTAAGGGAAGAGGTCAAAATTGATACTTTCTGACGGGAACCAACTTTAGGGGGGTGGGTGGAGGGCCTGTACAATCAACCATTTCTGTAAGGCCAAAGGAAGTGGTCAAAACGGATAATTTCTGACTGGACACGACTTTAGAGGGGGTGGGGTGGGGTGGAGGGTTTTCAGGTGGACCTTCATTTGTATATAAGGTTTGTCAAAGTTCAAAGGTGAAGCGTTAAAGAGACCAATTGGGGAGCAGATCAAAGCACGTGCGCTCTTGAGAGATAAATTCGGCGGTCGGATCTCTGCACGTAGCACTCTATTAAAAAAGACATTACCCATAGGTAAAATTGTGAAGCCGTTCCTCTATCTCATTTTTTAAGCTATTGTTCTATTTGTGTACTAAAAATACCCCTCGGAATTGAATTTCTTTTGTGAAGAATGAAGACAGTAGTACTTTGTACCAAGCAGATGTTTCTGATGAAATTCGAGTCTCTGTCTGGAGTGACTGTTTTTATCTTCCCCTTTTGGACTAACTTTATAATAATTCCAGTCTGTAAAGTATATATGAAAAGAACAGTCCGTCATGGACACTTGGTCGCTGTGATATTGAGTATAAAGTTTGACCACGGCTGTAGAGTTCGTGTAATATAAATGTAATAAGGTTAAGTTAATAAAGACCCATTTGCAACCAGGATGCTTTGCGAGCGTTTGATATTGTTTACATCTCACCACAGGGAACCCGCACGTTTGTTCATTATTATTTATAGTGTGCAGATAATGTTACTACCTGCATGTTGTCGTCTCTTTTCTTTCGATAATCTATGAGAAACTGCGACAAAGTGACCGATTTTTATGCGAACGCCAACTCGTCATGCATACGATATAGGTGACACAGGGAACCCGCACGTTTGTTCATTATTAAAAATAGTGTGCAGATAATGTTACTACCTGCCTGTTGTCGTCTTTTCGTCTGTTTATTGATCGAGATGGCTCGTCATACGATATACGTGACAGGCGCTACTGACCTTAAAGCCACGGGGAATCTAAGAGCAAATCAATCTCTTGAGTCTCGTGTTTCGATTAATATATTCAATTTGGCTAGTGGAGAGGGGGAAGTAGTCACGTGAATTGTGACGTCATCACCCAGCCTGCATGCTATGACCCATAATTGCATGTAGACACAGTAACATGCACCAACCAGATTTTAAACACACGTATAAAGTGTTTACAAAGTTTATTACAAATTGTGACAGTGTGTTATTACAAATTGCGACAACTCAGTTTATTACAAATTGCGACAAGGTTTATTACAAATTGCGACAGTGTGTTATTACAAATTGCGACAGCTCAGTT
>JANUFV010133888.1:0-12450 GCA_024757865.1 Epizoanthus scotinus | reverse complement strand
ACAAAGAAGATAAAGTTGAAAATCTGCAAAATGATCTGGAGAAGATAAATGACAACCACAGGGACATTACAAGAGAAGTAGCAGAACGAGAAAAGGAGCTTCGTGGTATAACTGAAGATCTTCAACACACTGAAGATAACCTTCAATCCGAAAAGCAAGTGAAAGAAGAATACTCCATTAAGTGTGAGGAGTTAGAGCATAAACTTTTCCTTTCAGGATCTGAAAACAAGGAATTGGAAAGTGCCGCTGAGATTCAAGAAAAGAAATTGAAACAAGAGGAAGAAAGAGTAGACAAATTACAAGATCAATTAAAAATGTTAAAAGAGAACATCAAGGAACTTCAAGATAATATTACAGAGTTATCAGACGAAAAGGTAGCAGAACACAAAAGATTACTAGAAGTAAGATCCGAAATGAATGACTTACAAAACGAACTTGATGAAGAGAAAGAAAACAAACGTACTGCACAATCTCAAGTTAAAAAACTAGAAAACAAATTAGACAAAGAAGAAGAAGAAAGCAAACGATTATTAGAGGAAAGGCAAATGGAAGACAAAGCAGTCAAACAAAAAATCGCAGCATTAAGAGAAGATCTACAAAGCAAAGAAGACAAAGTTGAGAATCTGCAAAATGATCTGGAGAAGATAAATGACAACCACAGGGACATTACAAGAGAACTAGCAGAACGAGAAAATGAGCTTCGTGGTATAACGGAAGATCTTCAACACAGTGAAGATAACCTTCAGTCCGAAAAGGAAGTGAAAGAAGAATACTCCATCAAGTGTGAGGAGTTAGAGCATAAACTTTTCCTCGCAGGATCTGAAAACAAGGAAATAGAAAGTGCAGCTGAGATTCAAGAAAATAAATTGAAACAAGCGGAAGAAAGAGTAGAGAAATTACAACATCAGTTAAAAATGCTGAAAGGGAATATCGAAGACCTTCACGATAACATTGCAGAGTTAACAGAAGAAAAGATAACAGAGCACAAAAGACTGCTACAAGCAACATCAGAGATAGATGAGCTACAAAACGAACTTGATGAAGAGAAAGAAAACAACCTTACTGCAAATGTACAGGTTAAGAAACTACAGGAGAAACTGGACAAAGAAAAAGAGCAAACTGAAACATGGTTACAGGAGAAACACGACCAAGAAGAAGAAGTCAAAGATAAAATCGCAGCATTAACAGAGGATCTTGACAACAAAAAAGACAAAATACTGAATCTGAAGAATGACTTGGAGAAGATAAATGATAAACATATGGATATTACAAGAGAACTAGCAGAAAGGGAAAAGAAGGTTCGCGATATGACGGAAAATCTTCGACACACCGAAGATAGCCTTCAATCTGAAATTGATATGAAAGACGAGTATGCCATCAAGTGTGAAGCATTAGAGCATAAACTTTTCCTTGCAGAATCTGAAAGCAAGGAAATCCACAATGCCGCTGAGATTCAAGAAAATCGTTTGAAACAAGAAGAAGAAAGGGTAGAAAAATTAAAGAACCAGTTAAAAATGCTGAAAGGGAATAACAAGGATCTTCAAAATAAGATAACAGAGTTATCAGAAGATAAAATGACAGAACACAAGAGATTACTAAAAGTAAACTCAGAGATGAATGAGTTGCAAAACGAACTTGATGATGAGAAAGAAAACAGCCGTACCTTAAATACACAGATTAATAGTCTACAGGAGAAGCTACATAAAGATAAAGAAGAAAGCATGGAAGTCAAAAGTGCATCTGAGATTCAAGAGAAAATTCTCAAGGAAGAGAAGAAAAAGGTAGAAGAATTACAAGACCAGTTAAAATTGATAAAAGGAAATAACGAAGAGCTGCAATGTGAAATAAAAGAGTTAAACGAGCAGTTGTCAGCCGCCGAGGCTTATGATCAGTACAACCAGGCCATTAAATCGCAGTCCTTGGAAAATTTGAAGTCAGCAGAAGAAGAAAATGAACAGCTCCTTGAAGTTATCGAAGACCTAAAGGAAGATGTTAGCGAAAAAGAATTGGGAATTCACGATATTGTGGAAAGATATGCAATAGAAGAGCAACGACTTAAAAATGATATGAGCAATCTAACCCGAGAACTTCAAATCTTTAAGAACGACTGCATCACAAAAAGCCAGATTATTGAGGATTTAAGAGAGGAGCTCGACAGTCGTTCTCCTTCCCACGGATCAAATAGCACAGTGGTAGAACTTGAAGCTTTGAGAGATAGAAATAAGGAAATAGGAGCAAGAGTTGCCAGCTTGGAAACAGAGCTGATTAAAGAGAGAGAACGAAACGAGAAATTTGAAGAAATTATTCTGGAACTGAATATGCGCTATGACGAAGCAGAAGATAAATACGAAACGTTTGACAAAGAGGCTTCCGAGGAACTGGACAAAAAAGATGAGCAAATAGAAGAGCTTACTAAGAAAATGGATGAAGAGCAAGAGAGAGCAGAACAACTAGAATTGCAGCTTGAAAGTTTAAAAGAAATTGAAAAGTTAGGCAAGGAGTTATCAGATGCCAAAAATGTGGATGCAAGCGAGACTGAGTTGCTAAAGAACCGAATGGAAGCAATGAAAGAAGAGTTTGAACGCAATGAAATTCGACGAAGGGATGAAAGAATTGAAGAATTGATGGAGGAAACTGAACGCATGAACGATCAGCTTCGTGATGAACAGTGTGAAGCAGCAGAAAAGGATGGCATTATTTCAGATTTTAAGGAAAGTAGCCTTAAAGATAGACAGAAGATTACAGAGTATGCGGAAGAAACGCAGGACTTTAAGGAACAACTAAGAATAAAGAAGCAGCACATCGAAGAACTAACTGAGAAGGTGTTAGAAAGCCAGATACTGGTTATGGATCTTCAAAGTGAAGCTGAAAGTGAACGATCAAGAGCTGCAACAATTGAAGATCTGCTGACTGCTGAAAAAGGTCGTTATTTCCACCAAATAACTATAGTTCATGACTTGAAGAAAAAGGTTGAAGAATACCAGTCAACCGTTGGTGAAATCAAATCTAAAGTGGATCGAATTAATAGGCATCTGCGCTGCCTTCCCCAAGGATCACTAGATGGAGCCAAGAGTGTCAGCACGGAGGACCTCTCAGCCAGAAAGGTCAGTCAAAGGCTCACCTCACAGCGATTATCTCTCAAAGATATCAAAGCGACAGTTGCTACAGTAGAAGACAAGCATGGCCAGCTATTGCAAGACGTTCAAGAAGAGACAACCAAGAATGCAGACCAAGACGAAAGAATAGAAGAGTTACTCCATAAAACCTCGGCCTATGATGTTATAATGAGTGACATGAAAAAGGAGCTTGATAATATCAAGGTTAGATACGAAGATATCACAGAAAGATTACAATTTCAAGATGAAGAAGATGCAGGTGAATTAGATAGAGAAAAAGAGACAACAGAAGCTTCAGTGGGTATGCTGAAATGTCAACTATTAAAATTTGAAAACATCTTTGAAAACATCTTTGTTAACGAAGCCAGGCGCATTGATGAAGAAGGAGAAAAACTGACAAGGGTAACGGCAAAGACTATTGAATTTGCGAAGATTGTAAGCGGGCTGAAAGTTAAGAGATATGAAGAAATTATTGCTGGCATGGCCAATGAACTGGAAGAAGAACGAAAGCTTAATGTCGACTTGACAGAACGAGTGATCAAAGAACTTGAAGACAATTTCAAGGAAAATCAGAAAAGATTGAACGATATCTCCAAGAAGGCAGAGGAAGATGAGAAAAAGAGTGTAGAAATGACAGATAAATTTTCAGTAGAGAAATCCGAGAAAGAATGCAAAATACAGGAACTCGTAGACATAATGAATTTTGACAAAGATGTTCTCCGTGAACTCAAACTAAATCTGGAGAAAGAACAAGAAGCTGTGTTTGAGTTAACCGAAGAACTGGCTAACGAACGAATCATAGTATCCAGTAAAAATGCACTCATTGAAGAACTAAAAGAAAAACTTGTTATGGAGACAGAAGAAACGAAGAACTTAAAATCAGATTTACGCAGCGAAAACGAACGTTCTCTTCAACTGACCAACCTTCTTACAGCCGAGCAAGCAAAGAATATGGAGAGGCAGGACAGTGTCAAAGCAGCAGAAGAACACATAAATCAGTTGCAAGCAGTGATTGAAGAAAGAGAAGAGATGATTAGAGAAATGGAAGAAGAACTAGAAGAAACTAAGAGCCGAGCTGATCAACTTACAACATTAGTAGAGGATGAGGTCACTCTTTGCAACCAGATAAAAGAATCCCTAATGGCAGAACAGCTAGTAAAGTCCGGGTATGAATGCGATATCGAAACTTTAATGTCAAATTATTCTGAAGCACAACATTTAAATGAAGAACAACGTATCGAGTTAGAGCAGCAGAAAGAACTGCTACAAATGGTCGAACATAAGATGAAAGAAATGGAACATGAACATATTCAGAGAGAAGCATTGGTTGAAGCTCTCAAAACTGCCTTAGAAGCAGAGGGACAAAATTACAATGTTCTTGCTTCAAGATTTCAGGCAGAAGAATCTCTCAAGGCTGAGTTAGCATCAAAACTGAGGGAAACAGAGACAAATATGTATTATGAAGTAGCCATTATGTCAGAGAGAACAGAAAAAGAGAAGAAAGAAAAAGATGAGGAGCTCAATTCTTTACTGGCCCGGTTAGATAATGAGCAAGCCAGGCTGGGAGAGTTACTTGAAGGAGAGCGACTGCGCAGCCGTGAACTAGACGCGACATTGCAGGAGGAAAGGTACCGACTCCTAGATAAAGATAAAGTTCTTTCCGAGCTGCACGAGCAGCTGCTTATCACTAATGAAACCAATGAAAAGCTGGCCGAAGAGAAACTAAGGAATGAGGAGCTTGAAGAATTAGTGAGGCAACTTCAGAAGAAAGTTTCCGATAACAAAGCGTTAGTCGCAACACTTATAGACCAAAACGAGAGGGATAGTGAAGAAAGGAAAGAACGAGATGCCAGGACTGACGAATTGGAGCTTCTCCTTGAAGAATGGAAGAAAAAATTTATGGAGCAGGATCAAGAAATAGAATTACTTCGAAGTGTTTATCAGGAAAATGAGGACTTTAAGAACGAATTACATATTTTGGAACAAGATAGAGAAAAGGAAAGAGAAAAGTTTCAGCAAGGAACTGCGTACGTAGAACGAACCATACAGGAATTGGAATCTCGATGTAATGAACAGGAACGAGAAATTGAGTATGGAACATCGCGCTATGAGCACCTTAAAGATGACATGAATAAGAAAGAGCAAACTATTGAGGAAAATAGCAACGAATTACTGCAGCTTAGGAGCCATCTAAGTAACAAAGAAGATCACATTCTACTAGCCCAAAAAGACGCCGAAAGCTTAAAACAGAATTTAGAATCCATGAAAACAGAAACAGAAGAAAAGGCCAAAGCCGTTAAACAGAAAGAAAAGATTCTGCGAAAGGCTGGAAAGAAAATAAATGCAAACAAACAAATTGTTGGGGCAGTAAAGAGTGAATATGAACAAAAGCTTGCCGAGAAAGACAGCAAAATACAAAAACTGGAGAAATCAATTCAAATAGTTAAACGCATGTATTTAGCCACGAAAGCAGAACTAAAGAGGTTAGAGGCGGTGGAGAATGCACGCTTGAGAATGAAACACGAAGTAGATGACAAGCACGAAGGCAGTGAAGTTGTGGTGAAAGATGTCCAACAGAAATTAAGAGTTCTAAGTGTAGAAATCAAGTGCAAAAACGATGCTGTGCAACATCTTGAAGAGGATCTCAATCACTCAAGAAGGATTAAGAACTTTGATAGAAAGGAAATAAAACGAAAGGAAAATCTTCTTCAAGTTCTTCATTCACAAGTAAGTGAAAAGGTAAAGCAGAAATCAAGACAAGAGAAGCTTTTAACAAGCCTTGAAGGTCTCTATGGCGAAGAGCAACCTCATGATAATGAACAGCGGTCTGCCAGCGAGGAGGTGGATGGGCAATCAATACCAAGCTCAGGTAAGCAAAGATATATGAATATTTTTAAAATGGTTTGATGTAAAATATTTATCCTAAATATATTATTCTTCCACGAATGCTAACTTCTCCCGCAATGTTTGTTATGCAGGATACTCATATCATTAGCATGAGAAAAGAGCTCTGTTAGATAAACAATTATTGATTAATATCTGCGTGAACATAACTAACATTTGTAATTTCCTTGAGTGTGGAAGTCATGACTAATTTCTAATTGTTTTGAAAACTTAAGAGCAACTTTTCGTAAATCAAAAAGGTAGTACAAAGTACAAGTGTAAGCTTCTGCCCTTTTTGTTTGGAGTCGTGTAGTACAATTTGAACTTCACGTCTTCTCGGATAAGGACGTTAAACCGTAGGCCCTCGGAAACCTTTGCAATTGGGTTGCAAAATCTGTTAAGGCTCTTCGTCCACCTCAGAGAGAGTTAAAAAATTAAAATTTAAAAAATTGAATATCATGATATGATCGCTTTTAAAACTATGGTAAAAGGCTAAAGTTTCTAAATCTAAGGTCTTTCGACACTGATTGTCATTCTTTTTTTTACACTGAAGATGACAACTTCTTGCTGAACATTGTTCTGTCTTTGCGGTCGAATGTCCATCCACGAGCGCTGAGTATAATAAATACTGAATAAATTATATAACATTCATGCCTGGGTTCTACTTGTACCCAGTTTCCGATCTTTATTTTCCGACGAAGTTTTCACGAACATTTACGTATTGTAATTTTTCAAGTACACAAATCTTCGGAAATTGTTCGGAAAACCGCGCGATTATAAACTTACTGTAGGCCTAGAAACTAGTTTGAAACGTATTTAGAACCCAGGCATGCTCTACTTCCCGATTCAATATGGCGGCTATGTGCATGAAAACAAACGACGCGTGAGGTTCTATTCTATTTATTCTATTTACTCAGCGCCCGTGGTCCATCATTCACAAATCTAGATTGCAAATTTACATTTGAATAAGTTGCCAACAAAGTTTCTCATATAGTTTCCGTGACCCAAATCAGGCAAGATTCCAACAAACGAAATCCCACAAAGTTATCCAAACGTTCGTTGTTGTCTATGCGGTGTTGTCTTGTTTCATCAATTTAATGTTTTGACCACTAAATATTTACTACATATTCATTAATGTAAAATTCTGAGAGAGAGAGAAAAAAATGTAAAGAAAATGTATGAATTGTTTCTCTGAATGTTTGAGCGACAAAAAATACAGCGATGAATACAAAATTAGGGATTAATTATATTGCTTTCAACCAATTAGAAGCCAGCATTTATGTTACCCGTATGTTTATATCAAAACATATGCTCCCGGCAAACAAATATTCGCTTGTCCTATAACTGGTGCTTATCTTCGGTTTTTGAAGCATGAAAGGAAAACCATTGCGACAACTCCTCACGGTACAGCACAACATACCACACGTATGTACAATGGTTTATCTTCTAAAAGCGAACTAATTTGACAGGCCATCCTGCTCATATGCATCTTCCCAATGTAGAAATGTATATATTCACACCATTATAACATCTTATGTTTAAGTCACTTTCAATTTACACAATTCTAAAGAATCACTTGTCTCGCATTGTTTCGAACAAACACTTCCAAGGACGGAATTTGTGCTAAACAATGGCGTAATTCGCTGTCTATGAGTTCAATCTCGGGAACGATAACAAAGTGAGACACTAATTTGTGAAGTAAGTTTAAAATGTTGACTGGTATTTTCTTGTTGCTGCTACCAATAAACGCTGGCAGCGAGTTATTCTAATATAATTTAAACCTTGTTCCAACCTTTGTGGTTAATATTTTCGAACGTGTTCTTAAATTTATACTTTTTGTTCTAGTTGAGATAATGCGAGTTCATACAATATCGCAGGTTGTTATTTATTCTATTTCAACACCCAGTTTGTATTTGTTGGGATAAATCAAAACATAAGTCTAGCGCGTCTTTCTGGAGTGTATCAGCTATTTTGTTCGTTCGTTACACTTACAACAATGCTATGAGCGTGTGCTTGATTGCAAACACCATAGATGAATGTCCGTCTCGCCTCGATATACCATTGTGTCACACAACTTGTAGAATATGCGTTTTGTTTTTTGTTTTAAGTTTGCTTATGCCAGATATACAAAAACAAACCTAAAATTCTGCTGAAATGTGTCCGCCATATTGGAAATAATGTAACGATTTTACTTGCGAATGCTGTACAAACCAATGGTAATAATTATGTTGATAAGAATGAAAACACTTGACGGTAGACTGGCATGATGATCACTTTATCTCAGCGGTGACATACTGTAATAGCCCAGCAATAAGTCCTGCCGTTTTTACACCTCATACGATTTCACGGACAGGAGTTGTAATAAAGACAACATGAGCATGAGTTCACTCGGGTATCATTCCCCAAACCAAAACACAACAAGCGCGATGTGTTTGGGACGACCACATGTTGCTGGGTGAGCATATACTGAACCTAGTAACCGTAGCTAACTGGGAGCTCATATCGTGTCTGGGGCGAGCGGGTATCACCGCCGCACGTTGCTGGGTGAGCCTATATTGAACCTGGTGACAGAAGCGAACCGGGAGCTTATATCGGGTTTGAGGAGAGCAGGTATTTCCACAACACGTTGCTGAGTAGGCCTATACTGCACCCGGTGACGGGTAGCTAATCGAAAGCTTATATACTTAATGGGCTTACGTGTGAACTCCGGTTGTTCGAATGTGGGTTAACCTTAACCCAGGGTTAAACCTTTAACCTGCTGTTCGGTTTACTACCTTATAGACCAATTTAGGCTGACATGTTGGTCTTTATATAATTGGCTTTCTGAGGGATGTCAACACTGCTTGGGGAGCACTATATTACGTACTCCAAGATGAAGACATTTCCATTTGAAAATTGGCCTAACCCTGGGTTAAAGTTAACCTGCTTTCGAACAACTGGGCCCTGGGGTATAAATTGACGTTCACAAATGATATAACAGTACACTTCGTATACACTATTAAACATTATTGTTTTTCTTATTTGTCCCTTCAGGCACAAATAGTAGTTCCGTCGCTCCCAAGGCCGAAAGTAATCAGGATATTCCTTCAGACGACAATCGGCAAGAAACCTTCGACGCGGGTGCATTCGACGATTTGGTTAAAAAGGAAGAAAGCCTTCTCAGTGAGCTTAGAGGAAGCATGAGTGGGTTTTCGAATGATGCCTTCTCGGAAGATATTGCTATCGTTGAGACTGTTTCAGTCGAGTGCGCCTTACCAACAGAGTATGGCATCTTCCAAACTGTTGATGGCTCGAGTGATGAGTCAGACATGGGCGACGATGATGTATTTGAAGACAACCCTGTATCCGAGAAAACAGGTCGAGACGACATAAAAGAGACCCGCAAACAGGAAACGACTGATAGTCAAGGAGATGGACGACAACCAGGAGATGAGAACATACCAGATCTGAAGGCCGTTAGCCCGGAAAACAAGTACAAGGTCGTTCTTGTATGTTTCTTTCTGGCCTTGCTACTTATCGTTCTTCCCAGCTGTATGTCACCAAAGTTTGTAGGAATCGTACTAGCAGCTATTGTTATTCCTGCTATCTTCCTTGTAGCCAAGAGTGCTGCAAAACAGCAAAGAAAAGCTATTGAGAAATTCTTGACTAATTACAAGGCTAGTTCTTCTGAGAACGTTGACAAGGTATGTGCAGTTACAAATCTCAAAGACGTTATCACCGAGAAAAATCGAGAAAATGCGAGACAACAGGAAACTATCGAAGAAATGAAAATTCAGATCGAGACAGATATGAACTTGATTGAACAGATTAAGGAACAGTTAGAGGAAGAAATCGCTGAAAAGCAACAGAAATTGAATGTGTCTGGAGGAGTTACGTCTGATGAAGATTCCGAAGATCTGCAGAATATTGTACAAATGCTTGAGAAGAGAATGCGAGATGTAGAAAAAACACGCTTGGAAGAAGAAGAAAAGAACCAAGTCAGCTTGGAAGAATACAAAGAGCTGAGAAATAACATCGACCAGATGAGACGAGACCGAGAAACCACAATGACCGGACAACAGGCATTGGGGAAGGTCAGTGCAGTCATGCGAGAAGAGGAGATTCCCAAAGAATTCAAACTCAATGTGCCACTGTTTGCTGTGCCGATTGTCGTCGGTTTAGCAATCTCTCTGTTCCATTTCACTTCCCAAGTGAATGCCTTGACAGTGCAAGCTACGTTCTGTGTCGCTGTTCTGATTGGAGTTAACAGCTGGATGTCAATGAAACGATTTAAGAAAACTTTACTGGAAGAACGGAAGGAATTGAGAGAGCAAAATGAAGAGATAGATGACATGCTGGAGATCGTAGACAGAGAATATGACGTGGTAAAAACGCAGAAGCTTGCCATCGATTCGCTTGTTAAGGAGCTAGAAGAAGAACAAGTGAACAGAAAAGCTAAGCAGAAGCAACTTGCAAAATTGATCTGGCAATTACAAGAATTGGAAGGGATGAAAATGTGCATTCCTAAACAAACTTACGATGCTAATCAAGACCAGGATCTTCACACGAAACTAAGCAAAGTGGCTGAGGAGAAAGCAGCTGAGAAAGCTCAGTTCTACTCAAATATGATAACAAAGCTGCAAGAAATTGGAACCGAAGACGATGAAGATGAAATGTTGGCTGATGACTTGTGCGGTGCCGCCAAAGAACTCGCAGTACATGCTGAAGACACCATGAAAGAAGTCCGGAAAATGAAAGAAACTCTAACTGAAGAAGAAAACAAAAAAGCAAAGCGGAAGTTTACTCTCAAAGCTGTTGCCTTGGCAACTATCAATGCCGCCGCACTTGTCGCCTCCTTAATTTATAAGTCAAACTTCATATTTGGAGCTGTGGTTGCAACCGAAGTAGTGATATTTGGAATGTTCAAATGGAAATCATTCCGATCCCGAGAATCTGACGAAATTCTAGCGCTTAAGAGAAACCTGGAACAGCACGTCAAACGGAACAAACTTCAAAAGGCTGAAAATGACAAACTCAAGAAACTATTAAGCACCGAGAGAAGTTACAAGAGGTCAGATGAGTTTGTGCACGAAGTCAAAGAGCGCAGATTAAAGAAAAAGGGCATAACAAGCTAATATGCTGATAGACAGAGATATAATACTGAAACCAAGCGCTTCTTTGTTGCATGCAGGTCCAAAACGGTTGCATATAACAAAAACAAAACATTTTATGGGGCGAGATGTTGGTATCAATTGAGGTAGTTGATTTCTTGTAGAACAGTTACATAGCAAAGCTCAGTAACTGTTAACAATAGTTTTTGAAATAGTTAACAACTCCTCGGGCGTTCTGACTGAGGGCGCGTTCTTATATTGATACGAAATTTTAAGAATCATCCATCAACAGTTTGACAAATTCGTTTGGATGTTTCATCTCGCCTTTAATATGCTTCGCTTGCCTGTAGCGTTTGGTTCTGATGAATACTGATGTATATGATATCTTTTCATCGACATGTATACCTTTCCGATAGCTTGAGAACTGATAGCCTATAAATAATGTATAAAATAGAATAAACTTATAATATTGTACTAAGTCTTGAGAACAAGAGAAATAGCTCAGAATTGTTCTCAGAAAGCTTTAATGATTTATTATAATGAAATATTATGAATGATAGTCACGTCTGAACAGATTTTTTAGTCTATATCTTTTGTTGCAGATTATTGATTTATAAACTAAATGTAAATAGACCTAAATGCTTGTTGTTCTTTCAGTTCTGATATTGGTGCAGGTTTTAAAATAATTCAATTTGACTACAACATTTAATTTCTCTTTTTTTCTACATTTGAATTCATTTGAGATAAAGCATGCTGTCTATATAGTGAGCGTGTTAAGCAACTGAACTGAAAGGCTTCCGTTTATAAAGCGAGTTCTCCGTTATTAATCAGTATTAGATTTTAAAATGTATTGTTTCGATCTGTGAACGTTTGGAAAGTTTTTTATTTCAGGATCGTGGTTGTCAAGGAAGCTCTATTGTATGTGTGTAAGGAGGCTTGTCAATTGAGAGTTATTAGAACGCAAAGACTGACTTTTGTTGTATATGAAAGAATTTATCGCAAGTGTGTAATCATTTTATTATATAAGCTTTTCAATGGCATTTGAGGCACGTGTGATAAAGCTTTATTTAATCTCAATGGAATAAATAATAGCGAATATACTTGCATGTTTGTAACTTTGTATTTTAAAACACTGATAAAAACTTATCATGTCATATTTCCATCAAGAGAGAGCTATTATCTTGATAATATTTTCTTGGACCACGTGATAGTACTCCTTTATACTGGGTAGTACCCGAAGGGAAAGCGACACTAGATCACGTGATAATACTTCTATATACTGGATAGTACCCGAAGGGAAAGCGACACTAGATCACGTGATAATACTTCTATATACTGGATAGTACCCGAAGGGAAAGCGA
>JANUFV010133887.1:0-21064 GCA_024757865.1 Epizoanthus scotinus | reverse complement strand
GAATTGAAACACGTCATGCGGATTGCTTTTTTGAAGGATGTACAACGGTTCAGTATTAGTAGGTATGATAACACCATATGGAGAAATGGAGAAATTGAAATAAATATAACTGAGTTATAAACTATTGATATGAACAAAATGCCTTATTTTGATAAGATTCCTATAGCTTTAAATATATTTTCATTAGGATGAAACTCTATGCCAGCAACTTGATAAAATCGTGCCGTAACGTGACACTATGGACCTGATTGCAAACAGAACCCTTCATTACAGCCAACGGCGTTAAAAGAATGCGGGTCTGGGTTCGAAAATAAATATTTAACATGTTGAATGATTCTACACATGCGCACCTCAGTTTCTTCCTGTTCCCGGCACTTCCGCTCATATTGACTCGTCAATTCCTCCAATCTACAATACACAAATCCATCAGTATCTTTTACGGGACAATTCAGCTATGAGGACCATTACAGTATGTTTTTATAGAGATACTTATCCACATGATAATAGTGTCTTTAAAATATTTGTAAAGAGACTCAATGATAGCTAAATAGTTGCTTCAAACAAAACGTTTCAGGTATGTTCCAAAAATGTTGCTGATATTTCGGTATACCTTATTAAGTACTCCATATTCTAACACAAGGACAAGATGCAGTACAAATCATGTGGTAATGGTAAACTCAGTGCTCTTCGTTATTTCGTCGTCCTTTACTCAAAGGGCAAACGTGAGTAGAAAGCAGAAACTTCATTTGTATAAGTATACAACCTGGCCATGAGATACTGAAACAGTTGTTTAACCTGTGTTTGTAGCAAGACTGATTTACATTTGTGAGCACAAGGAAAAGACACACATGACATTTATATATATTATGCACTACCTTCTATTTGTGCTTGTGTTTGTGCTCGTACATCTGTTTGCGTTTCTGTTTGTGCTTTTGCTTCTGCGTGCACTGGTGTTCGTACTTCTGTTTGTTATTCTAATTATGCGTGTGTCTGCCCTCATCTTTGTGTTTATTAGTGTTTGCGTTTGCGTTTGTGTTTAAGTTTGCGTTTGCGTTTGTGCTTGTGTTTGTGTTTGTGTTTGTGTTTGTGTTTGTGCTTGCGTTTGTGCTTGCGTTTGCGTTTGTGCTTGTGTTTGTGTTTGTGTTTAAGTTTGCGTTTGCGTTTGTGCTTGCGTTTGCGTTTGTGTTTGTTCTTATGCTTGTGTTTCTGTTTTGTTTAGTTGCGCTTATTCTCGCAGTACACTAACCTGTTGGAAAGCTCGGCCAACTGGTCTTCACTCATGCTACGGTTAAGATCTATCACAACGTCGGGTTTAACCAGAGGTTCTTCCTGTGAGATACACAACCGAAATGCATACTTAGAACTCTTTTGCAGACAGGCAATGACCAGATCAATTTTCGACTAGTAAAGAACATAGCCGTGAGTAACAACAATAGCTACGTTGTTAATTTAATAGCTCTGTGTTTATAACAAATATCTAACCTCAATATAATACCTGTATCTGAAGCCTTTAGCTATAGACCTGATGAATATACCGAGTTCTAAATATATCGTCACTGTCATCACTGAGAGCATTGTCATGGATCGTAAATTTCCAATTTAGTGATTCTTACAAAACAAATCATAAAATCGGAGACAAAGCGATGGGCCAATATATTCCCATTCAGCCCGCTCCAACCTGCTCTGAAGCCAACCAAATTATATTACTGATCACTTGAAATTAAGCAACGTAAACGAGGCTCCATACTTGAAGCGACTGGGACAGCCATGCATGACACAGCATGAAGGGCAAGCGATAATATTTGCGAAAATGTTAGTTTTTTAGCTGATCAAATTAACGCATTTCCCAAAGGGATTATTTTTCTGAAACATTGTTATAGCCACCTGAAGAGCTTGAATGCAAAATATTGACCGAAAAACCCATAGGTGTCTTCAAAGCCACAAAATGTTTTTTTCTGGCCTGTCATCATGCACTGGTATTACATCAAACAATATTTTGATTTTCCATTTTCTTCCCTTTTTTACTCAATGGTCTCTATCACAAAGTTATAATTTTTCACTTTGCCATTTTCTAGTTGGAACTGATTAGCAGGACCATAATCAAAATCTGATCACTTTTGCACAACTTTTTCAAAGTTTTAAAATTCCACAACTTTTGTAGAGTCCGTGGCGATCTTGTTTATAAAATTATACTGGCCTCGTTACTCAGAAGTGGATGGTCAGTGTTACATGAACATTTGACTTATCAACTCTTGAATTGAAGTTTTGACAAGTAACGAACGACGAGTTCTCCATCCATTTTCACATTTACACGAATAACGTTTTCAGAACACTTATCCATCTCTATAGTGACTACGGCCATTTCCTATCACCTAAACTAAAAACAGTGATATATACAAATGTGTATAATGGGCAATTGGTACAATTATTGTTATTACTGTCATTATTATTGTTATTTTGTTATGTTACATGTCGGTTAGTAGCAGTACAATAAGAGAAGTACACGGTTAATTTCAATACAACATCCCTTCCTCATGAATGAGACAAAATAGCAGACAAGAGGCTTTAGTACTGAGGACAGTAAGATCGCGTGTTTGTTGTACACGCTGCATTCTAAAACAGCTTTTAGGAACTTTTTCAAGTTAGTTTAGCCTTTTTATCGATGTTTTATCTTGCCCATGCAACACGAAACACAAGTCATTACTAAAGCCTCGTTCTCGTGTATTTCGCTTCTCATTCTCTGACTTCACTGATCTCAGCTATGCTAACAATGCACAGTGCTCCCCAGGTTCCTCGCCACTCGCTTGTTTCTTAAACGTACCTGTGGCTCATCTTGTTCAGCGGATTCATCCATAATAGTTCCCAGTAGAGGTGAAGTCTCTATTGCTTCGACCACAGGTTCACTAACACTCTCCAGAGCATTCTGAAGCTGTGCTCTGGAATTTTCTAGTTCGTACTCCAGAATGTTCTTTTGTTGTTCTAGATCAGTTACTTTTGTATTGACTTCAGAAAACTGTCTTTCATAAAGTTCAAACCTTCCTGCAGCTTGAGAAAAACTTTCTTCCAGCTCCCGGTATTTCCTTTCCAGCTCATCTCGCTCTCTCATCACTGACACAATTTGCGCTTCCTCAGAGCTTGATTCTAATGGATCACTTTTGTTTCTTTGAAGTTGTTGAATGGCTTCGTCTCTCTCCCTTCTCGCTATCTCCAGATCATTTCTCCAACCTTTACCGATATGTTCAAAGTTTGCCTTAAGCTTTACAATGGTACTCTCTTTCTGCCTCAATGCTTTCTCAATATCTTTCTTCTCGAGGTTTGCCTCGTCAAGCTTATGAGAAAATGCTTCTCGTTCTGTCACAGTTTTCTCTAAATCCTTCCTTATGGATTTACTCGCTTTCTGAAACTTTTCAAATAGATCTCCCTTCTCTTTTCTTGCTTGCTGTAATTCGCGCAATAATCGATTTGTTTCTCCCTTCATTCCATCCAAGACATTTCCAAAGCCTTCTGGTGTTGCCAAAGGGCTCTTCGCGAGAGATGTTGTGCTTTTTGGCAGAGAAGCTTCTTCCTTTCGAATCCTTTCACTCAAAGTCTCTCTTTCCCTGACAACATTTTCCACCTCAAAACGGAGTTCCTGTATGGACTTCTCTTTGTCAATTGCCAGTTGCTTTGCATCTTCTAGCTCCTGTTTAAGACTGGCGTTAATACGAGAATAATCCTTCTTTATTCTAGCCCTGACATTCTCTTTATCTTTCAAAGACTTGTTCAGATCATTTCGCAGTTTTTCGTGCTCTCCTGTCAGTTTACTTAACTTTCCATGTAACTCATTGTGACTGGACTGCAAGTCTTGGTACAGTTTCTGTTCATCTGATTGGTTTCTGTCACTCTGCAGTCGATGCAGTTCGTGGTCCAGTTTATCAGACATAGCTGTTTTTGCTTTAAGCTCATTTTCAAGACGCATTTTTTCACTGAACACTTGTTCAAGACGGTCTTTAGTGTTCCCAAGCTCAGACAAAGAATTTTCGTTGTCTTGGATTAAAGTGCTTCTTTCATTCACAATAGCTTGAAGCTGTTCCTCAAGACTATTCTGTTTTTGTTGTTGACGAGTTGTTCCTTCCTGTAATGACTGTATTTGTATAGCGTTCTCTGAAAGCATCTGCTCATATTCAGATTTCATTGCTTCTGCTAGACCACCATGCTCTTCGACTGCAGTTTTCATTTTGTTCTTAAGGTTCTCTACAATCTCATCACGTTCATTTACAAATCTCTGCATTTCAATTCGCATTTCTTGTATTCGCTGTTCGCTTTCCCTTTTCTCAGTCGATAACCTTTCCACTTCACATTTCAGACCATCGGTAATTTCCTCATACTCTTGCTTCTGAATTGAGTTAACTTGAGCTGCTTCTTGTTTTTTTCGGTTGAGTTCTTTCATTTGCTTTTTGCTGTGCAACAGATCTGCCTCTAGTTTTCTACAAGTTTCTTCTCTTTCTCTTGCAATTTCTTTATCAAATTCTGCATTATCTACTTCTCGATCCTGTTTTGGTTTCTCCTTTAAGATTTCTATCAGATTTTCTTTTTCCTGTATTTCAGCCTGCAGGTCCGACTGGAGATCACTCATATTCTGTTCAAGCTCTGCCCTGTGCTTTATTATCGCCTCCAAATCTTCCCGAAGGTCTGAAACAAGGTTTTCTAGATCAGCATTTCTTTTAAGGAGATCTTCTGTAAGTTCTGTTTTCTCTCTCATTCCTTCTGACAACTCATCACTTGTTCTTTTAATTTCTTCCCTTTCAAGAGACACGTTTCTGAGTTCCACCTCAAATAGTTCTGCTTTTCCCTTAAGGTCTGATCTAATTTCAACATTCGTTTCGTTTTCTTTTGCTAAGCTATCAAGCTTCTGTCGTGTTTGCAAAAGAGCAGCCTGCGTCGCTTCGAGTTCTGTCTTAAGATGGTCTTCCGTATCATCCTTCTGTGAGATAATCAGCTCGTACTCTGCCTTCAACGCTTCAAGTACGTGGCCTTTATCGTCAGCTAATCCACTCAATCTCTGCCTAAATCCTTCAACCATTTGTTCTTTATCACGAACAAGATTTTCCATGTCAACACGCAAGCTTTTCAGTGATTGTTCCTTCTCAAGTTTTTCAGTATTTGCTTTCTCAAGTTCTTCTTTCATTCTCTCAAGATCAGTTTTCAAACCTTTTGCCATGTGTTTAAGGCGTGAGTTTACTTTTGTCTGCTGTTGAAGTTTTCGCTTCAGATCCTCTCCCTCAGCATTCCTCTGAGGTGAGTCACTTTCGATTCTCTCATTATCAACCATTACAAACTCTTCATCTGTATTTGTGCTCTGATCCTGACAAGTTCTTTTGTCTGGTTTCTCAAGTGCTCGCTTTATTTTTTTCACTTGGTCTATTTTTTCCACACCAAAACTTTGTGGTTCTTCATATGAAAGGGCAAATATGTCTCTCACAAGTGATGGGTTGACACTTTCATCTACAGGAGACTTCTCCGATACGTGCTTGATCTCAAGGGGAAGAACAACTGGAACAGGTTTTCCTTCGGTGGGGATTTTCTTCTTCAATCTATCCATTTCAATTCTCATTGAGTGAAGAGTTTGGTCTTTCACATGTTTGTCGTTCATGGCCGACTGTAGATCTTCTCTAAGACCCTGAAGGATATGCTCTATCTCATTTTTAGCTTTTACATGATTTTGCAACTCCTCATTCAAATCTCCCATTTTTGAACAAAGTTCATTGTTCTCTTTTTCAAGAGTGTCCTTTGTTTCTTCTAGCTGCGAAAAGGTTCCATTACTATCACGAAGGTCTTCTAATTTTTGCTGTAATTCGTCGTTGGTTGATCTTAACTCCTTTAGTTCTTCTTGCAAACCTTTATTGAGTACATCATGATCTTGACCTTTTCTTACACCATCAGTTGAAGATAATATCACCTCACTCTCCATACTTTCGCTTTTCTCTGGATTCTGGACGTCAGTGTCTCTCAGTTCTCTTCTAAGATCTTTCAATGCTTGGTCACTTTCTTGTTTCTGCTCACTTATCTGCGAAAGTTCTGCTTTTAATACTGCTACTTGGGCATTGCTTTGTTCCAACTTGGTTATCAGGTCTGCAACTATCTTCTCCTTTTCAGCGAGTGCTTGTGTATAAAGCTTTGTGTCTCTAATTGGCGCTTCTGTCGGAAAAACACCTGGTTGGGAAACACCTTGGTCAAGCTCTGTTTCAAGTCTCCGAAGTTGTACTTGAAATTCTGATGCAAGTTGACCAGCTTTAAATTTACCTTTCTGTGCATGTTCAATATCATCTCGAAGACTTGACACAATGTGATTGAAATCATGTCGAAGCTTGCTGATGTCTTCCTGTTCTTTGTTTGCTTCATCCAGTTTAACTGTTAACTTATCAATTGTCTCTCTAGTTGTGTTTTGCTTTGCTATCAGATCTGTTAACATTTCCTTCTGTTGTTCAATTTCCACATCCTTATCGTCCTTGCTTCGCTCTTTCTCAGACTTGAGAGTTGCAATTTCTTGCTCAGCAAGTTTCATTTCTTGTTGAAGATCGGTGACTATTGTTTGTAGTTCTTGATTATCCCTGGTTGCTTTGGTCATCTCAGTTTGGATGCGTTCCACCTCTTTGTTCTTTTCGCTGAGTTCCAATTCATAGTTATTCAACTCTGAATTTAAAGTGTTCAGTGCCATTTCCTTGTCACCAAGAAGCGATTCATACTTCATACAAACCGTTTCTGTCTGTTCCTTGTCGTCGATCATTTGTTTCAATTTGCTCTTAAGTTCTCCCACAATCCTGTCTTTGTCTCTCACCATTTCATCAAGCTCAAGTCTCATGTCTTGAGATACCCTTGCAGTTTCAATCTTTTCTCGGCGAAGAGATTCTAGCTCTTCTTTTAAGCTCTCTATTTCGCTGTCACGAGCTTCACCTCTTCCTTTCCTTTTCATAACCTGCTTCAGTTTGGCTTTCAATTTTTCATTTGCAGCTTTTGTAGCTTCTAGTTCAGAGCATAACAACGCTATTTCTTCTTTCGTCTTTTCTTGTTCAGGTGCAGATTCTTGCATCAAACTAACTGCTTGCTCAATTCTCGGCTCCACAGCTCCTTCTGGAATACCAATAGACTTCTTTAGTTCTGATACCTCACTTTCAAGGTCTTTAACCTGCTCTTCTGAGACAGATTTGTCAGTAAGCGCCTGTTCTAGTTCAGATGCAAGTCTTGTTTCAATTTCCACTTTCTTACTAGTGATCTCTTTCAGTTGTTGATCAAGATAGGTATTTTCAAATGTGACGTCTTCTTTGTCCCGCTTCAAATCTGTTATTTGAGTCTCGAGTTGCTGCTGCATGTTCGCTGTTTCAGTAGACATTGCTTTTAATTTCTCAACAAGAGCACTGTTCTCCTGTACAAGCAAGTCTATTTTGCCAGCAGTATCTCTCTTATCATCTATAACCTTTCCTATATGCGATTTCAATATTTCACTCCTAATCTTCATCTTCTCATTGTCATCCAAAGTACTATCTTCTGGACTGTCAGTTTCATCAAACTCATAAGAAGGAGCAAGTTTCTCAAGTGCAAATGCATGAAGGTCATTTACTTGACTGCAAAGTTGATCACCTGTGACCCGCAGCTGTTCATTTGCGTTACTCATGTTAAGGAGCGTACTTTTGAGGCTTTCTAGCTCCTCGACGTGTTGTGCAAGGGCAGTCGCATGCTCATCTCTCTCAGACTGTGCTGTTTCAAGTGTACTGTGTACATCGGCAAGCTTTCCTTCCCATTCCAAGAACACTTCGTCTTTTTCTGCTTTGAACTCGTCAAATGTTTTAGTCAGTTCTTCTCTCAATATGATTTCGTTTTGTACTGTTTGAGCAGATTCAAGAACGAGTTCTTCTTTTTCTTTTAAAGTGAAATCTAATTTGACACATTCATCTTTGGCGGATAGGAGATCTGATTTTAAACCTTGAATGGTGTGTTCCTTTACTCGGATAAGTTCTTCCAATTCGTTTCTCACTACTTCTAATTCTTCTCCTTTCTCAATGGCATGTTTCTCCAGTTCACTCGCCATCTTGAGGGCAGTGTCATCCTTTTCTTTCTGAAGATCTTCCAAACGATTCTTTAAAGTTTCAGCCTCATTCTCGGCAATTCGCAAAGTCTTCCTCAATTCTTCTTTTTGCTCTGCACCAGATTTCAGTTCCTCGTGAATATTTTCTACAGTAATGTTTGCTTCCTGTAACATTGCTTCTTTTTCAGACAGAATGGTATCAAACTCTCTCCTCAAACCTTCACTCAGTTCTTCCTTTCCTTTCTCTGTATCTTGCATCAATCTTTCAAACATCTCCTCTTTATCATTGCGAGCTTTCTCTATGCTTTCTTTTAGTTCTTGTATTACTAATTCGTTGCTACGTTGAACTTCAACGAGGTCGTGTTTGTACTGATCCTCGAGCTTCTGCCTTTCAATCCTTGTTTCCTTCATTATATCTCGTAATCCAGTGAGTATGTTATCTTTTTCTTCAATAGTTTGTTCAAAATCATTTCTTAGCTGCTGGCAGACATGAGCTTTCTCCAAATGGGCCTTTTCCAATTCCCCCTCGAGATACCTTTTTGTTTCATCTTTCTCTTGATTTGACTTACTGAAGTCTTCTTTCAAAGAGAAAAGAGCTGTCTCTGTTTCTTTCAGTTTTTCTTCAAGTTGTTTTTTGTCAGTCTGAAGTTGCTTTGACTCTTCTTCCAAAGTCTCTACTTCCTTTTTAGCCTTTTCAACATACTCTGTAAGACGGTTGATTGTTTGTCGCTGTTCATTAACCACCTGCATCAATCCTTCACACGTTTCGTCCTTGTCTACTAACTGGCGCTCAAGATCAAGTCTAGAAACATTTGCAATAGTTTGAAGTTCAGCTATGTCAGTGTGTGATTTCTGCAGATCTGTTCTAAGCCCCTGGCATATGTTATCAAACTCTTCTTTAATTGATGCATCAACTTGTCCTTTTTCAACTTTCAGTACATCTGATTCTTTTCTCATGGTTTCGTATTCCAAGGATTTGTCTTTACTGTTAATAGCCATCTGCTCGCATTGTTGAGTCTTACTCACCAACAGCTCATTCAAAGATTCGATTTCCTTTAAATACTTGTTTTCCAGCTTGTCTTTCTCTTCAACAACAGACTGTAGTTTCTCTTTTAAACTTTCCATATCCAGTTGTTCTTCGTTTAAAGTGCTCTCGAATTCTTCCCGTAGTTTCTGACACTTTTCGTCATTTGCTGTTGCAATCTCGTCCTTTTCAGATTGTAGCCTTTCCTTGTCTTCCCTACCCTGCTTTATGTGCTGCTTATATTTGTTCTTCAACTTCTCGAAGTTGTTCTTGGATTTCTCAACTTCTTTAGCCATTGCTTGGTTATTAGTAGTTGCTCCTTCAAGTTCATTCTGTGTATTACAATTAGTGAGTTAACAAAGTACAGTGTAGTTTCAAATACCCCGGATTTACTAGGAATGTCTGGGGTCTTTATTACAAATTAAGTTCCATGAGTTCCTATTAGTGCTAAGTTAGCTCGCAAGACTGTCAATTCTCGTGACATGATACACTAAAAAGAAAGAATAAACAAATAATACAATGTGAAACATAATAAAAAAACCTAGTAGTACCCCGAGTACTGGTTATTTTCTTTAAATACCTGACTGTTCCATAAAATGCTCCCTGGTTGATAAATGTTCCGGCATATATTTATCCTTAGCGATTCGAGAGAAGGCATTTATTCGAGGCAAGTGCTGAATCAAGGGGGTTTAATAAAGCCATCACCATAATATAAAATAGAATGGGATCAGCAAGTCGATTTAAAACAATGATTTTATGCAACTAAATTGCTGAAATGTGAATAAACTAAGTTTAAAAGTCGAATTTAGAAACGCATAAGAAAAATAGCTAATACTGAGTTTTAAAGTTTACATACAGCAACAGTAATGCAACTACGTACACATCAATGGTGGTAATGAATGAATGTTTCACGAGAAGGGAGTATTGAGATATTGTTAATAATTACATGTTTTATTTATTCACACACGAATATTAAGCTTATTCGACAACAGTTAATAAAACAATATCATTATTTCTTGGGTAGCACTTGCCAATCAATGGTAAGCGATTGGAGAAGCTTGCTTAACATAGTTGTTAGTCTCACAGGTAGAAGAAATGTTTCTATTTCACCAGTTGGCACGCAGTTTCACAACTCAGATCAGGAAAACCTTTCTGTCCGTCAAGATCAAGACAACAGGACTTACCATAAGCCGTGTTGTGGTGCTTTCATACTGCTCTTGGGCTTGACGTGCATCTGTTGCAGATTCCTTTAGGCAGTTCATTTCTTGAGTCACACCATCACGTTCATCACACACAACTCGTAACTGCTCCTCCAAGGAAGAACACTTTGACTCACGTTCTTGAACAACCTATCAATTACATCACATCATTATTACTACCGTAGTATACAGCAAACTCCCACGTATAACAACCTACAATGTCCAGGTCAGGCTGAATGGGTTCTTATAGTATTTGATGAATAAGACGAAATGAACCTGGTTAGGATCTTAAATAGGTTCTTATCTTTTTCAGAGTGGTGCAGGTCAGGACATTCTAAATACAGATGTATAACATAGCTCAAAATAAGCTGTGGTGTAAAAGTTACTAGATTTCAGACATTAGATTCATGAAATACTTACTACTAAACAGTATATTTAAACAATATAACAGCAGTACATATAAATATCATGTTTTAGAATGTACTACGTTGTATTTCACGAGTCTGATGTCTGCACTCTATAAAAATCATGGAGTTAAATACTGTCCAGTGTACCCTGAAGCACATTGATTTGAAACTGTCTGCTAAGCCTTCAGTTCTATTTTACTATAACTGTTTGTAACTTATCTCCCTAATAAGGACCTATTTTAAATTTCAGGCTGAATAGGTTCTTATAAAATGGGTGTCTCAATGCCAAATTTCAGGCTGTAGGTTCTTAATCCACTAGGTTCTTATATGTGTCATTTTACTGTACTGATCTTAATCCATGTTTATAGCACACTGATAATAGGGTACACCATATACTGTTACATTCAATATAAGTCATGAAAAAAACGTATTCAGAAGATCTTTGTTGTAAATATGAAGATTGTGCTGTAGGTAGTTCTTACCATCACTCCCGTTTCAAAATAATTGCTCTAATCAAGAAAAATTATAAATGACAAAATTACTGCAATATAATGTACTTTCCAAATAAATATTAGAACAATGAATTTAAATGATTTATTTGTGAATGAGAGGTTTTTTCATTTTCTTCCACGTACACAATCTCAGATGGTTCAATACTCAAGCTCAATTCAAGTTTATGAAATTTACAATGAATGCTTATTATGAATGCTTATCTAGTCGAGCGATTGTAACATGAGCCCCCCGCTCGGGAGACTGGGCAACCACTTCCCACGTAATCGAAAATAAATAAATTATTGTATTGTATTGCATTGCATGACATTGTCTTGTATAGATCTCACACGAACAAGAAATCATGGAAATATTTGTACAGAACATTACAATTCTTATTACTATGACGATGACATCACAGCAGGTAGAATCTACTGCAGCAACAGACTGCGAGTACAGACTCGACTATCTCAATCTTTTGTCTTTTTTCATGTGCAGGTCTAACAAATTATTTGCTTACCTTCTCAAGATCCAGCTTCAGCTCTTCTTCCACCTGCTCAAATTCCTCCCTCATGGATACGAGTGCCTTTTGTTTCTCCTCCAACAGCCTTTCTAGATTCTCCTTCTCTCCTCTGAGTACATCAATTGAATCCTGCAAGTCACTGTTATTACTACCTTCCATACGAGCTCTTTCTAGATCACTTCTTAATCCACTGATAATATGGTCTTGCTCCTTCTGCAAACTTTTATGCTCAGCATCAGCTTGGCTGAGCTCATAATGCAGCTGTTCCTTTTCAGTTGCTACTGCTTCTAATTTAGACTGTACTTCTCGCAAGTTGTCCATAAGTTTCTCACACATGCCTTCCTTTTCCGTTATATCCTTTTCAAAGTTGTTCTTTAGCCCAGAGATGGTATCTCTTTCATTTTTGACGGTCTCCTCTATTTTCGACTCCAGCTCTTGTGCTCTTGTCTCCAAACCTAATTTAGCGAATTCAAGCTCCTTCAGGTTTGCTTTCAATGTATTGAAATTCTCTGCTGTCTCTTTGGCTTCCACCCGCATTTCTTTTAGTTTCTTCTTTAGTTTCTCTATTAATCTCTCCTTGTCACTTATTGTTTCATCTTTCTGCACACTTGACTGTAAAAGCTGATCTGTTTCTACCTTCTCCATTTTCGTTCTCTCCAGATCGGCTCTTAGAGTCTGTGCTTCCATAACAGCTTCCTGTAGCCGAACGTTCAGCTCATTCTTTTCCTCGGCAGTCAGCTGGTATTTATCTAGAGCTTCTTCCCTTTCCGCAACTGACGTTTCAAGTTCAGATTTGATCTTATTAACATCCTCCGCATTGACGCTTTGTTTTACTGTTCTCTGAAGCTCTTCATTAAGATCGTCTTTGGAACGTTGTTCCTCATTAAAACTCTGTTAAAACAGAAGCAATGTAACGAGAAATAAATATTAAACACATGTAACTTGCCGATCAGTGGATAAAGTGTTGTAAGTCTGCAGCAGTTTATTTATGTTTTCCGTGCATTTACCATGCAATTAATAAACTGAAACCTCATAGAAAAAGATAATGAATCCAGAGCATAACTTTCTAAACACTACATTTTCACTTGACATTTCTATAGTCCATAATAAATTGTAGTCATGGCTGAATGTCTATTTTATTATCCAAAAGCAAACCCATTCTACCAATGAAAATGTAAGAAAATAGAAGCCAAGTTTTAGCTTTACAACGATATTTTCCATGGAACCAAAAACATTTGGTTTCCATAAGTCTAAGATCCCAAAGAGGTCATACAAGAACACCCTCTGATAATGTATAATGTATGTTCGAACTTGGTCGGTATATCTGACCGTCCTCAATCCTCTAACAAACACAAATAGCTGAAAAGAATACACCCTAGCAACTGTCATTATTCGATTTCACATGGTTGCCACATGGTACAAATGTTTGCAAAAAACATACTTCTTTTCTCCAAAGCATCTAGTCGAGTTACTATTCATATTTGATATCATACGGCATAAACACAGCACTTTACCTCTTTTACTCACCGACCTATAAATGCTACAACTGTTGGTCTCAACTTCTACCCTACCCTCCCCTACCTAAATAAATGCTACGACAAACCTGTTCCTGTACAGTACAAACCCGCATGTAAGAACCTGGTTTTTAAGAACCTGTTAGGCTAAGATTGCCCCATTAGTCTCCCTTTACATAATAAAGAACCTATTGTAGCCCAAAATTGGAAACAGGTTCTTATTTTAAAATGTATTTAGAAATTTGAATCTAATGAAAATAAATAAAACAAGTTTCTATCAGGCAATGAAAATGAGTAAGATCCCTTTCAATGTCATGTATTAGATGTATAGATCACATTAACGTTTATAGTAACTGTGCAAACATTTAATTCCCTTTCTTCAGAGAATGTTTAACTTCCTGACAATAACAATAGAACCTCAGCTGAGTCTGGTTGTATGTAGCCCCTGATGCACTGTTACCACATTGTCTCGACCACACACTGATACTGTATTCTGATCAGACCTCAAGGACTAGTAAGAGGCCTATGAGTATTAGCGCAAGAGTAGAACCCTGCAATGAGAACTTATAAACAATCTAGTTTTTGTTCTAGCTTTTTCATAGATAAAAAGATAACCAAGAATACAGTTTTCATTTTTTAAAGACTGAAGCTCTTTTACATAATTAACTTCATTTTTTTTGTATTATTTTTTTTGTATCAATCGTACAATCACATTATTTTTACTTAAGAAAATAAGAACCTGTTCAAGAACCTAAATAGCTTAACTTCCCACAAAGCATTAATTTTATATAAGAACCTATTTAGGTTAACTTGAAAAAATCCCAGGATCTTACATACGGATTTTTACTGCATTCATAGAACACTCCATCTCCCGACCCACTGACCACAAATGCTACAACAAGCCTGCATATGCTTTACAAGCTGTATTCGTACTATGCCCCATCTCCCCCTCCCATGGAATACATGATACATGTAATCACAACATGCCCTTTGTCACTCTCCCACTGAACACATAAGTGATACTGCAACTTGTGGTCACGATAGGACCACTCTCCCCTCCCAATAATCAAATATACCTATTCCTACATACGGTTTACAAGTATTCATAATATGCCACACATCTCTCATCCCACTGACCAAATACATGCTACAACCTGTGGTCACAAAATGCCTCATCCCCCGTCTCAGTGAACACATAAACGCTACATCTGGTCACAATATGCTCTTTCTCCCCCTCCCACTGAATATTCAAGTGCCATTACAACCTGTGGTAACGATATGCTAACACCTGTTGAACATTGTTCCAAAATATGATAAGCAGTCACAACATGCCCACTCTCCTTTACATTGACCAAACGAACACAAGAACAAACCTACTGTATGGTTAGAGATTTTATACCTGCAAAAATGTCCAACCATACGGTAGTCTTCAACATCATAAGAAATCACAGCATATCCTCTCATTCCCCCAATACGCTAACTGCACAGTTCTACAACTCACCTGTTCCAGCATATGATAAGCCGTCTCTTGCTCCTTCACCTTACCACCGAGTATCTTGGACTCAGCCGCCAGTTTCTTATTCATGTCAACTTTCTCGCGTAGTTTATCTTTTAATTTCTGTATCACTTCATCTTTATGAGACCGGATCTCATTCACTTGTTTTGCAAAGTCCTCTTCAACGTTCGCTTTCTCTAAATTCTTTTCCATAACAATTTCATCAATCTTGCTCTTGAAGTTGTCATCCGTATACTCTCTGTGATGAGCAAACTCTTCCTTTGTTCTCTCAAGTTCCTTTTCCAGATCTTGCATCTTATTCATCATTTCTAACTTCCCAGTTTCATGCTGTTCTTCCAGTGCTTGTCCCTTCTCGTCTAATTTTTGTGCTACACTTTGCAACTATTAAAAAGTATAAAAATGTGTTAACACATGAAGTGAGAATTCATTTTCGGTCTTTAGTTCTAACATTTGTCAGGTCTGGCCAGAGAACTGCTTAATTCTGACCTTTATAAATGAAAAGTTCAAGGTAAGTATTTTCCCTACCAAAAGTATCATATTCTCTTGCCGTGGCCATTGGGAGTGGGATAACTGATCACCTCTAATGCATTAACAGGGTTAGGCTGACAAGAACAAGTTTCCTGAAAACGTATTTAACGGGGCATCGTCTGTACAAGTACCACCTTACCACCTTATCACCTTATTTCTACAGTACATGGCCAAATCTCATGAAATAACCATTTGCGTTCTATTTGATTATAATTTCAAAATTCAGATATGGTAGAGTCACCACTAAATAAGGTTTTTGTTTAAATAAGCAACTCGATTTTAAAACGATATCTAAACAAACTGAACAGAGCGAATACTCTTCAACTAAACTTCAGGATGGCGCAGATGGAAGTTGATTACAAACCATCAAACTTGATTCCAATATCTAGGGTTCAGGAATCAAGATTGCGCTAATTACTTCTGTCAGTACAAACTTTTCCTCTGTAAATGGTTTTCTATGTATCTATATTTTAAAAAAAAAATTGTAAATATTATTGTTTCAATATAACATAAAATATGTAGTTTTATCTTGTGCTTTTAATAAAGACGATTACTTCTTATTATTATTATCATTATAATATTGTGGTCTGCGTTGTAGTATATGGCAATTATAAAGAGAATATTACACGGTTGTGTAATTATCTTTGAGTGTTAATGTCAAATTAGTGAGCAAAGCGAACAAGTGAAAGATTATTTCAAAATGCGAATATAGAAATCGTACCTAAAAGCAGGCCATATAACGTTCTATTCAATTTTAAAGAAGTAATTTTCTGGAATGAATTCCTTACAATTTTAAAATCTTAAAAAAAACCCTTTTATCGACGTTTCCCTGACCATATGAACCCAAGTATGTGTGATGTAGGAAATACTTATGGTGGATCTTTGAAGAACATTAAATAATCACCTCCTTATCTTTCTCTTGCAGTTCCTCTTTCAAGTTTTCTAACTCAGCTTTTACCCAATCATGATCTGTCATCAGTGTCTCCAAGCTGCTTCTTGTTCTTGCTAATTCATCACTTGTTGCAGCTATGATCGATAAGTTATTCTCTAGTTCTGATTTAACCGATTCAAGTTGGGACTGCTTATCAACAAGTTCAGCAATAAGAGATTTCTTACTGACTTCAACCTCCTTCAAATCCGCCGAAATTTCGTTCAGTTCTGTCTCCAGAATTTGCCGCTCGTGTTCCAAAGACGTTGTCGTACTCTGAAGCTGTTGCTCCTTGAGAGAAAGCTGAGCGACCTGCTCTACTGACGCACCAAGAGCATACTCCTTTTCATCTACAAATGTTCTCAACTCAGAAATAATTTGTTCTTTTTCTTGGAGCTGATTTTTCAATCTTTCTACAAATACAGCTTCGTCATCTGTTTGGCTTTTCGCATTTTCCACCTGAGATTTCAGTAACTCAAGTTCTCCTTTGATGTTCTTATTCTCTGCCACAATTACATCGTTAGATTTCTTGAGCAACTGAGCCTTCTTCTTCCACGACTTCAAGTCAGTGGCAAACTTCTTTTCTTTCTCCACAAAATCAGTTTTCAGTTGTTCTACAGCTGCAGTAGTGTCACTGAAGTCTGAGGACAGGAGTTCTAATGAGGCACTCTTTTCATGAAAGCTGGTCTGTAGAGTTTCCATTTCAGTATTTCTTTCTTCCAGCTGTAACTGTACTTGGCTTTGCTTTTGAAGTTGTTCTTCCAGATTACAAACATGGCTCAAGGATTTTCCGAGCTCCTCCTTTACTGTGGACATTTCATCCGTTTGTAACTGCAGTTTCTCTTTCACCTCCTGCAGTTCAGCTGCTTTCTCCTCCAAAGCCATTTCCACGTTGGCTTTTTCAGTTTCAAGCACTATGGAAAAAAAATTGCATTTTAATTTCAAGAACAATAACACGTTATTCTTTAAATATTTACCTTCTTAAAAACAATCAAGCCACGAAACAAATTGGATAATATTAGATCAATCATTTGCTATAATTATGCATTTCCATGCAATCTCCATTCTGATTGGCTGCAAACACACGATAAATCCTGCAAAGTGATGCATTTAACTGCAATTCCGTATAAGGAACAAGAATTACCTGAAGTAACTTATGATGAAATGTGAATTTACCTCATTATTGGATTCTGTTTCTCAAATACTAACATCGACAGCAAATCAGCGATTAATCAACTGAATGATTAATGTATGTATTGAATAACACATTGATGCAAAGGCCCAGAAACGTTATCTAATTTAAAATTAAGCCTAATCCTGGATTAGCAATACTCGCCTTTTAAGGAACCACTCATTGACTATCCAACTTAGGATTATTTAGTTTCTATTACCTAATTGGCCAACTCAAGAGTATCTCCCTATCTCATGACTACCCGGCTTCAATTATCTCTTTATCACCTGCCTACACTTTTAAGATTATCGCCTTTTTATCCAAATGACCAACTCAAGATTATCTCGCTATCACCTGACTGATCAACTATCAATCTATGACCTACTTTCTTAACTTAGGAATTATTATCATTTGACAGTTCAACTCAACATCATTTTCCTATCACCTGACTTTCCAATACAATCCGTCTGTGTTATTACCTTTCATCATTTCAGCCTCAACTGTTCTCGAGTCTACTGCTTGCCTCAGTAGTGCCAGGCTGTGCTCCTTTTCCTCCAGTTTTGCAGCTACGTCTTGCAGATTCTCCACCTTTGCTGTCTCATTTTGAAGCTGCTCTGACAATACCTTTACCTCTCTATGCAGTTCCTCCTGTTTTCCTTCTCGTTGCTTTATAATCTTCTTAGCTTTGACAAATTTCTCATGTGCTTCTTTTGCTGCAGTAAGGAGTTGATCATGCTCTGCTTCTAATGCTAAATTGCCATTTTGCAGTTTTTCTTGCTCAGTTTCCATTTCCTTCAACTTCAACTCCAAATCCTCGATTGTCTTAAAAGTACCTAACGAATTTTCCTTTAAAGTCTGTATCTCTTCTCGTAAGGCATCTTCATTTGTGGAATGCTTAGATAATAAATTCTGAGTATCTATTTCCTTTTGTTTCAGTTGTTCTTGTAGATCGTGGTACTGTCTTCCAAGAGCTTCGAACTGTTCTTTGAATGCCTGCGCTTCTTCTAAAAGGTGCTGTTCTGTAGCTGTTTGTTCACTTGACAGTCTATTTTCATCCAATTCTTTGTTTCTCAATTTTGCTATTAGTTCTTCTTTCTCTTCCGAGAGGTTTTCAAGCTTAGTTTTCACAACCTGTAATTCCGTTACAAGTATTTCTTCACTTGCAGCATGTTCTGATGCCATCTGCTCTTGGGCAATTTCTTTTTCCTGCAATCGTGATTTTATGTCTTCAAATTCCTTTACGAGTGTTTCATATTGTTCTTTAATGATGGCAGTCTCCTCTTTCAGACCTTTTTCAATGTCTACATGTTTACCTTCTTTCTCTTTAAACTGTTCTTCCATATCTTCAAATGACTTTGCTAAAATCTCATACTGCTCTCGAAGCAACATTTTTTCCTCTTGAAGCTGCTTCTCGTGCTCTTCCTTCACTTTGGCTTCGTCACGGAACTTGTCCAAGTCGGCAGCTTTCACCTGACTTTCAAGTAGCAGTTCTTCCTTCATCACAATATCTTCATTGACAACTTTCAGTTTCTCTGAATACTGTTCGTGTTGATGCTGGCTCTCAGCAAGTTCAGCTTCAGTGGCATTCAACTGGTCCCAAACTGAATGGAGTTGGCGGTCTTTTTCAGCAAGGTCATTCTGAAGTACTTCTATTTCTTCTAATGTTGAATCGAGCTTTTCTTTAATCTGTTGCTTCTCCTCTTCACTTTGCACAGCCTCATTTTGCATCTCCTGCATGCGAGTTCCCAGAGATATGCACTCACTCTCTAAAGGTTCCAGTCGCTGAAGTTTATCTTCGCTGCTTGAAATTACTTGCTCGAGCTCTTGTACACGTTTGTTCTCGTTGCTGAGTTCATTTTCCAGCAGTTTCAAGTTATCCAGCTCCTTTCTTGTGTTACCTAGTTGTTCTTCAAGTATTTTAAGCTTCTGGTCTCTTGATTCAATCTCACGATCGTAGATCTGAACCTTTTCTAGCAGAGCAGCTTGTTCCCCTACTGTTGTCAAGAGTTCATCTTGTCTGTCTTCAATCCACTTCTCTAAGTCGTTAATACGTTCATATTTGGCATCGTTGTTTAACGTAAGTTCTTCGATTTTCTCCTCCATCTCCTTGTTAAGATTTACGAATTCCTTGCTTTTTTCCTGTAATGTCTCGTCCAAATCACTGATCTGGTTGTCTTTCTGTGTTAGCTGCTCGCCAAGCTCGCTAGTGAGATTGTCTTTTATGTCATGTATCACTTGAATCTCTTCATGCTTCTGAGCAAGTTGTATTTTCAGCTTTTCGATCTCGGTTTCTTTATCATGCTTGTATTTTAACTGTGTCTCGTGTAAGTTCTCCACCTCATCAGTTTTTTCTATTAGATGTGTCCTCATTACCTCCAACTCTGTCTCTTTGTGGCTCAATGACTCGTTCTGAGAGTACAGTTCGTTCTCTAATTCCTCCAATTGTCCATGAAGCGAGTGGATCTTCGTTTCAAACGTTGTCAACTCTTTATCTTTTGAAGCGAGGTTGTTTTGAAGCTGCTTTTCACTTTCTCTCACAGTGGAAAGGTTCTCTTTCAGTGATTCAATATCAGCGTCCTTTTCATCTAAGATTCTACCCAGTGCTACCTTTTGATCAACATCTGCTTTGAGAGATACAAGTTCTTCAACTCTTTCCTTTTCAACTCTTTGCAGTCGTTCAGTGAGATGGGTAACTTCATCTTCGTTTAGCTTCAATATGTCACATTTCTGCTGTTCCAACTGAGTAAGATTCTCCTGCAGGCTGTCAATATCAGCCTGAGCATTATCCAAGTTGAACTGAACTCTTTCAAGCTGGGCTTGCCGCTCTTCCAATCTTTCAGACAATGTAGATATGGAGGCTTCCTTTAGCTTTAGTTTGTACTGTTGGTGAGAATAACACACAGTCAGCCTGTGTATCTGATAACTAGACCAATGAATGTAATAACAATACTGTGATAACATCAAAATCAAAACTATATGTTAATTCTCGAATAGCTAAGGGAAGTCATGTTCACCTGCAGGTCTTGTGGATCTAAACTATTTGTTTTTAGAGCAACTACTTTCAAACTTTTAATAGCTGTTGACTAGTTGACAAGAATTAATCACGTCATTTTACACTAATTGATGTATTACGAATTAATAATACTGTAGAAAAGCTGACATAACCTCACATGTTTTGGTTTATCATCCATTTTGTTGGTTTTACCAGCAAAACGGTGTTGTTACTTGCTTTGCTGAAGAAAGCCAAGATCGACACATTTGTAGTCAACAATCATGTTACTTTTACATGTATGTAGTCATTTAACAAGTCTGTCACTCTCGTCAACACAACATAATTTTCAAAGAATGCCATATTTCACCACGTTTTTAGCATATTTTGTACATGCACAAACATTGCATAAAATTGTTTTTTTAAATGTTGTTTAGGAGACTCTTTCAAGAAATATCAGTCAAATTTACTTCTCAGACTAGTTTTAATCCAAAACCGTTATTCTTGTAAGCAATGTTATTGTACCAGGTGTAAATAGATCATATTAAATAGTCACTTTCAAAAATATGTTCTGGAGAAACGAATTACAATTTTGAAATATTGAATGATAAAATATTGAATGATGTTGTAAGAACAATTTATAAAATGGTACCGATATAACGCGCGTTCTCATTGGTTGGTTACCGTGTATCAATATGTTGTGGAGGCACGCTG